>WUQG02326813.1:0-18880 GCA_011317285.2 Androctonus mauritanicus | reverse complement strand
ATCCCCGTCCTCCACAATCCGGCTGACCCCTCCGCAGGGATGGGCAGCCTGTGGAAGGGCTTGTTTCGCCCCGCCACTTAGTGTTCTACTAGAATAGAAAGTGGCGTCATGTGTTGACAAAAAAAAAAAAAAATAGACATGAAATATTAACGACTTTTATTCAGCAAAGTCGATATTTATATATATTATGATATGAAAAATATTTTACTGATATTTACAGCATTGTCAAAATAGAATGCACAATATATTGTTAAAATTTTATGAACGAAGAACACAATTCCTAAACTGGCAAAAAAGCTATTGAAATTAGAATGAATTGTAACTCTATTTTAGCAATGCATTTCTGATATGTATAATTAGAAAAAATATTTATTTCTCTGATTTTAACAATTTAAAACAATATTTCAAAATTAAATTAAAATAATTAGAAAGAAATATTTTTTTTTCTAGTTTAGTATTCTAAATCGAAACGGTGCAGAGGGCGTATCTGTTAATCAAAGGAAAGGTGAAATGAATATTCTTCCCAAAAAGAGGTAAATTAATATTAATATCAAGCTGATAAATTGATATTTGATTATTAAATTATAGTCATCGATTAATTTTGGATTGATATTAAAATTACTAAGATAACAACTAAAGATCTTGTCATAACAAACATGGCTTCTAGTAAACTGAGAACAAGTATTTTGGACAAACCATTAAGCAAAGGAAAAGTAGAAATTAATATCAGTACATATGCTTTATTGTTTTCTGAAATTGTTCAATATTGCCAAAATCGAGTATATACTGTACCCGAGTTGCAAGCAAAATTATCCCAATTTGGTTATCATGTTGGTCAAAGAATTCTAGATTTGTTGTTTATGAGAGAGAGAAATTTCAGAAGAGAAATTAAGTTACTTCAAGTTCTACTATTTATAAAGACAACAGTGTGGAAAGCCATTTTCGGTAAGGATGCAGACAAACTTGAGCATGCCAATGATGATGATAGAACTTATTATATAATAGAAAAAGAGACATTAGTTCACAAATTTATATCTGTTCCAAAAGATAAAGGAAATCTTAATTGTGCTGCATTTATTGCTGGTATAATTGAAGCAATATTAGTTGGATGTAATTTTCCTGCAAAGGTTTCAACTCATTGGCACAAAGGTACAACATTTATGATTAAATTTGAAGATTCTGTGATAGCACGTGATAAAGCTCTGGAAGGAAAATGAAAATTTCATGCAATTCTAGAACTTTATATACAGTATATCTTTAAAATTAATAAGCTATTCAGCTAATAAAAATATATGTTAGTTAATAGTAAATTTTCATGAATAATTATTCCAAAAAAGAAATTTGATTGCACCAAATATTAAAAATGAAACTGTTGGTTTTAGATTATTATTTGATTAAAAGTACAGCATTTTATTATATAAATATCATTAACAATAGATTAATGTAATAAAAATGAAAAATTAAATTACATTGTAAAAAAGTTGTTTTCAATAAAAAATAATTAAATTTGATTATTGGAAAATGTTTTAAGCATTCTTAAAATAAGAACATTCATTCAAAAAGAATTAAAAGAATAATTTTAAAGTAAGTTAATAAAATAATAACCTTTAAAATGTCTATTATTGATAGTAGACAAAACAAAAATATATATTATATATAAAGTGAAACAGTTTATGAATGAAAATATATAAAAAAAATTTAGATAAAATTTAATTTCAAAATATACAAATTTTTTTTTTTTTTTTTTTAAATACTGTCTAACTTTTTAAAATTAAATAATCATTGTAATTGTTAATATCACTTTATGTAAAAAAAATATAAAAAATAATAAAATTTAACTATTATATACAGTGTACAAAAAATAATTCTCATAGGCAGCTTAATATATAAATTTGAATAGGCTGCCATTTTGCAAAATGTAGAGCATCATCTTGCTGAAACAACAAAGCTATTCATTCTAGTAATGAAATGTCATCTAATTCAGGCATCAGAAATATTTGCAGTAAATGAAGGTAAGTTTCATCTATTCAACTTTTAAGAAAGAAATAGGGATCATTTTGCACATATCTTTACATTATCCAGTATGGATTTTCAATGGCCCAATATTGTATATTATGTCTGTTGAGTAAGTGCCATTAAGTGAAATATTATTTTATGGTTGAATGTGATATATTTTTCAAGCCACCTATGCTGGACAATCATCAAATACTTTAAATGATGATAATCACTACTATGTAGCTGTTGAATTGAATGGATTTTGTATGAGTGAAAATAATATGAATGAAAGGGTGTATCTAGTAGAATTCACTAATATGTTGTGAATATTTTTACAATGATTTATACATGCTGTTTTTCAGATGTTTACAGACTCATACAGAAGTTTCTGCTTTGATTAAAGTTTTTGATCCATTATGTTGCTAATCATAAATGCTTCTATTTCTTTGAAACAGTCAATCTACTAATAATTATATGATCAATTGATAGCATCTCAAATTTTTTGATATTAAACTCGTCAGCATCTGACCACTATGTTACTCCATTTTTTCTATACATTGAGAACAATCTCTACTTTTTCTTTTTTAATTAATTTAAAAGATACAATTTATCAATCTGGAACAAAAAATATAATAAATTGCCTATTGAGTATGAATTTTTGTGCACCTGTATAATAAAACAGATGAAATATTTGTTTATTAATATATAGTGTACTATATAAAATACATAAAGAATTACATTAAAATATTTCAAAAGTAATTTAAAATTCAATATGAGAAGAAATTATTATTTAATTTTATATTGTGCCAAATAGTATTTTTTTGTGCACTTTATATTTTCACAATCCATTTGAACACTGATTGTATGCAATAGTTATTTTTTTACTATTGCATGATATGAAAACTTTTTTCTTTGATGATAATTCATAAAAGATAATTTATGAATAAATTTGCAAACATTTTTATTACTAAAATTTATTCCAATAATTTATTAGCAATTTATTTTAAAATCAATAAAACAAGATATTTGAATTAATATAATCATTTAGAACATTATTAAAATTATATTTTCATTAATTGATCTTTTTTTTTTTTTACTAAAATAGTTTTGTTGTGATAATTTTGTCTCATATCTATCTACTAAAGATCTTTATGATCAAATAAATAGTGCATTCAAAAAAATTGTTTTTAATTCAAGCTATAGAAACTATCCAACTTATGCAAATTTGATATTGCATAAGAAATTTTGAAACAAAATATAAAAAGTCATTTTTAGTATTTAGTGTAGTACTGCAGTTTTGCATAGTAATAATATAACAATATTCATGATACTAATGTAATGAGCTAACAATACTATTGTTAATGAAAATATGATCTCATAGTGTCTGTTATTGTGTATCTTAGGCATCTTTTGATTTGGATGAGTATCTTCAAAAAAAGCTTACATTAAAAAATTAAAACAGATTTTGAATAAGCAAGTAAAGAAAAAGAAACAATATAAAACTATTGATAATGATAGTATTAATAATTGATTCTCAATAGCAGTTTTATATGTCATAACTACTATTATACTATGGGCATAAATTGTGCATATGTATTGTATTATGATGATGATATTGTATCTCATGCCTTGAAGATAGGACATATATATATATTTAGCACATAATGCTTTTAATTTTGCTATAATAATTATGAAATATACTTTAATCCCAGTTTATAAGAATAGTGTTACTGAAAAATGTTTGTAATCACAAACTAAATAACTATTGATTTCAATAGAAATAAATTAAAATGCATTCTTAAGCCCAAAAATGTCATTCATTTTCCATTGGAAATTTTCTGAAATTCCATTTAGTTATATAAATAATGACAAAATTATTTCAATAATTTACATTAATTTTTATAATATTGTATAAAAACAATAATTTTCTGAAAGTCTATAATAAATAGGTTGGCAAATGGCTTGAAAGCAATACATAGATTTCTCTCTCTGCATATTGTGAAGTAAAGTTGCTGTTACTACTAGAAGAATCCATGTTCAATTCAGGGTCTCATACATTAATGTTTTAAAGATCTGCATATCCATTTTTAAATGTCTATTGATCATTCAAGGATGTGAGAATCACAATGCTTTATATCCTAGAATGACCCACTATTTAATATCCTCTGATTAAAAAACCACATTAAAATTAGATATAAAAAAGATGTCCACAATGCAAATAATATTTGCTATTATTTAATAATTACAATACAGATAATTTTCAATTTAAGCATTTTCAAATATGAATAATCAAATATATGAATATTAATTGCAAAAAATAAATGCTAAACATTCATAAATAAGCATTTCAAACCATGTACATAGTTATACAATACAGTATGACTGAATTTATAGAAGAAATTGTATCGTCTGTTTCAATTTATAATAAATTTTAATATTAAGAACTAGGATATAGAGATTAAAATAAATATGATTTTATGAAATAATGATTAAAACATACAAATGCAAATAATACTTTAATAATGAAATTTATATGGCTGGACATGCACTAAGTTTTAATCATGAAAACTACTACTAAATAAACATAGATAACCATGCTTTAAAGTGATTAAACTAAGTATACATTATATAAGTAAAATAAAATATAATAATCAAATGTACTTTAAATTTTTTCAAACATCAAAATAAGACAATTAAAAGATTAAATTATGAAGTACAGATATCATTGTCTTTAATTTATATAATACTAAACATAGATACATTTATAACATTTTTAATATAGATTACAAAATACTAAACATTTATAAATATAGCAGTAATATATATGTTTGTATTTATAAAATGTAACTGCACCTGTATTTAGTACTTTAATTACAATATTTATTTGTTATAAATTATTTATTTTTTGTTATTCTCTGAAATATTTATAAACTCTTACGTAAATAGCGATGTAATAATTAGAACAATGTTCATAAGATTCAAATTTTGATTTTTAAATTATATTCCATTAGAAACTGAAGAAGATCAAATATGAATTGAAAACACTTCTTTTTTTAATGCTTTAAGTTTTGTTTTTTTTAGCATAAATTTAGTTACTGCATTTAGTGCTTGTGTATTGATATTTTTTATATAATGGAAGACATATTAAAAATTCCTCTAACTTTTTTATGTTATATAAATAAAAGTATTTATATAAAATCTAGACTCTTAACATTTCTTGGAAGCATCACAGCATTCTATTAATATTTTATATTTGAAATAAAGTTTTTAATTCTAACTATTCATTCAGAATAAGATATTTTTTCCTTGGTATATATTGAAATTATAAAGTCTACTCAAATTTTAATAAAAATTTCTGAAAATATATACCAGTACTTTTATTGTTAAATAAATTAGAAACACTACTGAAGTATTGAAATTGTTTATAGATTTGCAAAATTAAGTATAACTTTTAATTATACATATAATTATAAGTATATATATATTTTAATTATACATATTGTAATATAAAAATCAAATTATTTTATTTAATAAAGATGGCATGTTCGTACAAAAGATAATATTGCCCGAGTAAGAAGAGATGAAGCCAAAGCTGCTGAGGAAGAAAAAGAATTGGAACGAAGAATAAAATTAGCTGTAATTAAAAGAATATTTTTATATTAAACTTATAAATTATATATTATTCAATTTAATTTATTATAGAATATTTCTGATATCATGCATCAATATTGTTGTTCTCAAATATACTTTGACCCTTGTTTATGAAATTAAAGTGTTCTTGGAAAATGCTCATAAATCAAGAAATTAATGGCAATTTATGCCATTAATTTCCATTAAAAATTATAAAGTACTCTGGAATCTAAAAACTTTCAGGTTTTTTTCACTGAAATACGTTGAAATATTATCTAATTATTCAATGATGACAAAATAATTTTTACACTTAACATTAATTGTTATAAAACATCCTAAATACACTGTAAATAACTTTTACCAAACTGTAAATATTAGTTTTCTTTAGTTACTAAAACTAAAAAAAACTAAAATTTATTAAAAGCTTTCTTTAGTAAACTAAAGAAAACTTTTAATAAATTTGAGTGTGGAAACATAAAAAAATTTCATTTGTACAGACCAACATGCTATTGCTTATTATCTAGAGCAGGGGTCGGCAACCCGTGGCCCGTGGGCCGCATGCGGCCCGTTGCAAGTGTTTGTGCGGCCCACCAAGCTGCATAACTTTTATATGATTAAGTAAAAATTAGGAAGGCTTTTTAATTTTTTATTATATTATTATTATTATTTGTTATATTATGAAATATGTTTATTGATTGTGTTATTAATATTATTTTTTATCGATTGAGAGAATTCGGCTACTATCAGCATTGACCCGCGATAAACGATCGGTTGACAAATGTTCACAAAGAAGCGAGACTAGAATTCGCATTGGAATATTTAACCTATCCCCGGAATTTGTTTTGTTCTCTGATGTCTATAATAACATGTGCGGCCCGCTTAAAAATAAAAAAGGTGACTGTGCGGCCCGCTTAAAAATATTTTTTTTGAAAATGGCCCGTCGTCCAGAAAAGATTGCCGACCCCTGCTATACATCATGTAAATTTATTTAAAATTGTATTTCATCAAATTTCCCACACAGTTTCCACATTGTTCTGTCTGTATATTTGATGTTGGTTTAATGCAAGTTTCACCCTCTAATATAAAAAATTTGATTTCTTTTATGATGTTTTTAATAAACAATAGTGAACAATACAATATTCGCATTGCATAAAACAAATTCTAAATTTATTAAAAAATATTTTATATTAATTCATATTATAATTATATGTAGAAATTTATTAAATTTTAAGATGTGGTGAGAGATTTTACCTTTTTAACTATTTCAATAAATTTATGTAAAAAATAGTAAAAATATTTAAGAATATAAAATATGCAATACGAATCTTTAAAGTATCCCCAAAAAAAAATCTCAGATTCTTAATCAAAAAACTACTTTTAGATCAATTTTCTGAACAAAGCATATCCGAATAAAAACATTAACCTAGTTAATCACAAGTATCCAGTTAACCTAATGACAGAAATCCACATTGTCCTACATAATGTGTATATATGGTTCACTGATGATCTGAAATATCTTGTTTTGTACAAAAACATAATATTAATATATTATGTAAATTAACTTATTCTGAATGTAAAACTTGACAAATGCATAAATAATACATTTATTTAAAAATATAATTTTTGTGTAGCAAACACTTTGGCAGAAATAAATGTGCACATTTAGAATTTATCAGAATATGATTTTTTCATACTCTTATAAATTTAGAATATGAAAAAATTATTGAAATGCCTATTAAAATTCAATATGAATATATTTTATCTGGATATATGATATTTCAAATTTATAATATTTTGACTGAAATCAAAGAGAAAACTTTATCTTTTTAAATATGAATAATTTAAACAGTTTATACCTATATAATAAGAATAAAATCATATATTAAATCGTTCTCAGAACAGTGTATATCACTTCATTTTAAAATTTAAGCAGAAAAGGAATTGTTATGTATAAGGAAGGATATAAGGTTCAATTGCTTCTATAAACAAACAATAGATAGCATCTTTATGAAATATCAATCATAAAGGTCATCTGAATAGGAAAGATAGAAAATAATAGCTATTGTTTTACAATATATATAGTATATAAAAATATAAACATAAAAAAATTCTTAGAAATAAATATTTTTTACAGATATTTATATAATAAAACAAAATTTGCATGTAGGATAGTTTTTCTAATAATTTATTTCAAAAATTATTTAAAGTTATCAGTTTTAACTTTTCTCATCTTCTAAACTTCCATACAAGATGTACAGTATATGTTTTAAGTTTTAACAATTACATCAGTTCAAAGTTATTAATTTACTAAATGCAAAATAAATTTATATATCATTTTTATATAATAAATTTTTCAAATGATACATTTAAATATAAATACAACAACAGAATTTACATGTAAATGAAAACAATTTATATTTAAAAAGAACTTATCAAAGCTAATTGAAATAATACAGAAAATTGTATTGCATTAAAAATAGATTAGAACAAAATTAAATCTTGCTTTTAACAACCAAAAATATCAACATTCTCAAAATATATTGTTATATCAATTTTAATGATAAGATTAATGGATTGTATATATTGATATATTAAAATTATTTTTTATATTAGTTATGATTAAATATTTATTAATTGAATAAATAAATTCTCAATATGAATTTTTAAATTTGATCATGAAAGCTTTTATTTTTAGAATAATGCTGTAATTTTTATAATAATTTTTTTGAATTTATCATTCTGATATATGCTTTTTTTATCTTTAAAACATATCATCAGAAACATATAAATTATCATCATGAAACACATTTTTTATATAATAAATAAATAATATATTATGATACTATTGTTTCAATTATTATTATTATTATAATTCTTAAAGAATTATAATACTAAAGAATCATTATTATAATTCTTTAGTAAGTAAAGGAATTTATATCTAAATGTATTTCAGTTAGTTAGATTTCTAAACTTCCTATATGGAATTCTATTATAAAATACAAAAATATATCATCAATAATATAATTAATATTTATTTGCTAATAACACTATTTACGGTAAATTGAAAAAGTTTATAAGAAATTATTAAGAGCATTTGGCAGAATGTTTAATTATACATATATAATAGGATGAGTTTTTATCAGATAAGCCAAATATTTCCTAGAGAACTTTTTACATACTGTATATATTTAGAACTATCATATTCAATTTTTTTTAAACATTTTTACAATATTTACTGTATAACTTATAAAATACAGAATTTGTTTTTATAATCATTTAAAAATTAAAAGATTTAGAATTATGATATAGAATATTGATTTGCATCAATATAGACATGTCTTTACATTATCTTTTCTTTCACCAAATCCTTTGGATCAATTTTTGTATTTAATATCATTTTAAAGAATTTTTTCATAATCAGTTTTCTTTTTCATATGAAAGAATTTTTTCATAATCAGTAATTTTTTCAAAAATATACTTTTCATTTGTATTAAATATCCCTAGTTATTGCACAACTATAATGATTTACAAAATCCATTATAGAAAACTATTGCACAGTCATTGAAATTCTATTATTTTCTATTCAAAAACATGATGATTTTGGATTGTTTACGAGCAAGATATTTTCTATTAATGTTTGAATGAAATATTAAATATATAGTGTTGCTATTAAATGCAATTAATGTTTTTTCATTTATTGATTTTTGGATGTTACTGTTCACAGAACATACATAAATGATTCTATTATCAATGCAATGTTTGAAGTTTGAGATATGAATTTTCAAGTCAAAATCATTGTTTTAATCTCAAAATATATTTTCAAATATAATTGGGTAAAAGCAAATGCAAAGGATAATTGTAAATTACACATTATATGATTTTGTAAACATAGGAATTTCATGCTTATAACAAAAGATTTAAGTATATGATAGCTTTATTCTGTTTAAAACTTTTAAACTGGTATAGTTTTCATGTGTTATGTAAATATTTTAGTGATCATAAAATTCCTGTTTTACTAAAAATTTAAACAATCAAAAACTCTCTAAAGGATTTTTCAATATAAGAATATCTATGATCTGGTACTGCATATACAAGGTATCTTTGTTAACATAAAATACAATTATTATAAATCAAAATTATTATTCAAATACAGTATAATTATTTACAAATCAGAAATTTGAGACAAATATTAAAAAACATTATTTTTTGCATCTAATTATGTTTTTGGACAGTATTAAAATTTAGAATGTTACTAAATAATATTTCACAAACAATAAATAAAATCAATTATGCTTTAATAATTAATAAAGAATTACCTAGTAATATCACTGCTTAAAGATAAATCCAGAATAAACCCATTCAGACAGTTATTTAATTAACTCTATTTATAATCAAATTACTTCAAAATTCAATAAACTATAGCACTTATTAGCAGTTTTAATTTATAAATAATAAATATATTTTATTAATCATAATGTTTTTGGAATATTCCATCTTCAGCGATATTCGAATGATTACAGAATGCATTTCTGTAATCATTCGAATATCACTGAAGATGGAGTAGTCCAAAAATATGATGATTAATAAAATACATCTATAAGTTAAAATTGCTAATAAGCAGTATAGTTTGTTGAATTTTGAAATCCATACAGAAACTATTTAATTAGCAATAAATTATTTATTCATTCCAGAATTGAATAAATACAGAAATATTTACAATTAAAAATTTGAATATCTTCAGCCTTCTTATATACGATATTAAAATACAAATAATATCAAATAAAATAAAAAAACATTTATACACAACACTTTTGAATTAATAAAAAAATTATCCAACGTATTACTGCTATATCTATTCCATATAAAATATTCAGTTTAAATAATGATTATTAAACATGAATTTAAATATATATCTAACAAATGATAGCATTTCATAATTCATATGTCTCATATTATAAAGAAAATTTTTCAAAAGAATTACAAATTAAAAATATCAGATAAGAAAGATATCAAAATTTATGAATAGAACAGAGTTCAAGGAAAATTAAACTCAAGTAAAAAAATTGACTGATGCCTGAAATCTATCATTCAGAATAGGGATATATAAATTAATTGGTGGATAATCAGTAATCAATCTTAGCTAATGAATGATTAATTAAACTCATTGTTTAATTAATCATTCATTAGCTAAGTGGCTTATTAATTGCTTTTTATTGGGTATTGCTTGATAAATTTGTCATTTCATCTCTGCTAAGAGAATTATCAGATAGTTTTTACATATTGAAATGGATTAACCATTATCCTATAGTAGATTGATCATTTCCTACACATGCCAATCCAGGACAGAAAAAATAATTCAGTATGTTTTATCTCATATATATATTTACAGACTTACAGATTCATTGTTTTATTAATCTGTGTTTTATTATGCAAATTCTTCAGTTTAGCTCAATAGAGGATGATTTTTACCTATTATGATTAAGTTTAAGAAGTGTGTTATTGATATTATTGTTAAAAAATAATATAGATCTCGTGGAAAAAATTTTCTGCCAAGGTATTGTAAAAATTCTCTGTAAGATATTTATTTATTGAATATACATTAGGAACAAATCCATCGTATAATATTTCTTAGTAATCAAAAATAAAGTTAAATATAATTTTGATTAGTGTGCCTGTATTTTTGGATAAGAATAACAATTCATCTCAAATACTTTATGAATCATAAGTTTCAGAGTTATTTAATTTCAATGTTAAATAAATAAGAAATTTATTACTAACACTATATAAACAGATCTAGCATACAAGTATAAAACTGTGATTAAATTATGACTGTTATTATATTATGATGTAGGATTCTTAACAAATCCTACATCATACATGATAGCTACCTTTATTTTAAAAAAAAACTAGTGTACTTAAATATCAATCAAATATCTATATTTTTCTAAACTAGTGCTACTATTTTTCAGACATGCATTATATATTAGACAACTGTTAAGTTTCTCACAATCATAGTCTTATATTTCTAATTTATTGCATATTGTATTCCATATAAAACTGCTAAATACTCCATAGCAAGGGTGTCAAATCTGTGGCATATTAGCAAATTTTTTTGAGCATGCAAAACTTGGAGACATTTCTTTATAATTTTGGATCAGTATACAAGGAATAATTTTTAAAAAAATTTAGTCAATTTTGTCACCCATTCTTAAAAACATTTGCCACCTCTGCTGTATAACATATATCCAAATTTCTCATCTTTTGAATTAGGCAACACACTATTTCATAGGTTAGAAATTTTCATCATAGATTTATATTAAAATAGCAATTTTTTAATATATGTTAATTTTTTATAAATCAATAAAAGAAAATTCTGATATTGTTAGCAAAATAAAGACTTCCCTTATAAATTAAAAAAAAAAACTGTATTGAATAAGCATTATCAAAGTACAATAAACATTTTAGAATGAATTCAAGCTTATAAATATCAAATTTTAACATTTAATTTTTAATTCTGATAAATATTATCAAATAATTATAATTAAAAAAAAAATTTATTAAATACCATAATAAAAAAAACTGCAAAGATTTTAAATCATAACAATTATTTTTATATTTTTTCATAAAATTTCATGATAAATGATATTTAACATATTTTTTTGTAAAATACTGTTATTTTATTTATTTTACATCTTTACTCTATTAATCATTTTAATGAGTTTTACTATACAGTAGAGTGAAAATTTTTCTAGTAGTACTAGTCTATTAGAGAGTTTTTCATTTTAATCTTCTATACAATAGTTACCTAATAATTTTTTTAATTCAGGTTTAACTACTTCATGATGCATAAACAAAAAATTTATTTTTCCTCTTTTTTATTTATGCTTATTTTGCATTAACTACATAGTATTACATTTCTTTTTCCTACATAATTCTATTTTTGTTTTATACATAATAATGGCTTCTCATTAAATTATTATTAACTTAAAAATATTGTACAATCTTTATTCATTTCTAATTTTATAATAGTATTATTTAGAGATTTAAGTTATTTTTTAAATGCAAATATATATGATTATTTCATTTATATCATTTTATGTATAACAATTCTAAATTATATAATTACTGTGTATAAATAATAATACTAAATTTGCTTAGATAAAAACCATATTTGGATTTTAAGAGCAATAAATAATACTGATCCTTAAAGTGAAAATAAAATATAACTTCTTTCATAGTTTTAGATTTATTTTTTATAAAAATTATTTTAACTATATTATTACAATTACAGATTATCAACTTAATTCTCTAATACTGCATATAACTTAATGATCAAGCAAGCATTGTCTTCAAACTGTTGGAAGTATTTTTCCCAGTAAATAATCAAATTCCCATTATATTATTAAGCTCTTACAATTTCACAATTATTAAATAAATAAAATGAGCAAATTTAGCAAATATGAAGAAATTTTTTAAAAGTACAATATAAGTAAATATATCAACATTTTTTTTTTTTCAATCAATCTTATTTTAATACAATTTTCAATATACAAAAGCATAATATTCTTTTGATTTAAATTTTACACAATAAACTAATACATTTAATATATACTAAATATATGGAAATCAATATAAACCAAAATTACTTATCTTGTCCAAAAGATCCAGAATGGAACCAGTGAAAGCCCATATTTAACTCACAAAAATTTATATTAATACATATGATCAAAACAATAGCCTCAACATTACACAAAAGTTGGAGAAGTCATGTTTGTTTACAATTTACAGTTACATAAAATTTTAAAATACATATACAATATATAATTTCCACAAAGTCTTATTCATACAGAGTCCAATTATAAAGCTAACAAGTGTTAAAACATTCATTTTTTAGCTTTTTTTTTTTTTTTAATGGATTCTAAATTCTCGTATAAAAAGGAACGGAGCTCCGATTTTTCCTGATTTGATCATTCAAATTAAAAATAATTCATAAAAATCACTTTTATAATTTTATATAGTTCAATAAGTTAAAATGAACGAAATAAACCCATTAGTTTTGCTAATTAAACTTACCGATATCAAGTAAAAAAGTAAACTGCTCTTTAAACTGAAAAAAACAGCATCCTCTCCTACACCAGACACATAGACACTAGCGACAGTAACGCCACTTTCACTTTTCTATATAATTGCATGTGCTAAATATAATAAAAAAAAATTAATGGGGTTGTAAAAGTAAATACTGTACGCTATTGTGTTTATTCAAACTGATCATAGTCTATTTTTCATACCTCACGAAGCGTATCTTTTATAATAACAACGAATAAAATAAAAATTTTAATAGGACTTATATCTAGATTATTTTGTTAATTTAATTAATTAATTATGAAATAACCAAAATTAGTTAAAATAATGCCGATAAAATTGTAGGTATAGAATTAATGCAAACATTCCGAAATATTATAAAATTATTAATCTAATAAATATTGTAATCTGATGATATTTTTCAAATGATTTTTTGATATTTTTAATCATTCTTTCCCATTGTTTAATTTAAATTTTAAGCATAGAAACAAAAAGAAAACTGGGAAAGAATCCCGTATATTTGCACGAATATATACATATACATTTATTAGTTATTTAATTATTTTCTATTTTGACATAAAATAGAAGACTATTCAAGAGTAATAGATATAAAATACTCTTAGTTCCTGTAATAAATTCGATATTCTAAGGAAATAAAGATAGAAAATGATGGATTCATCTATATTTATCGATGGATGAATTATACTTCTAGACTTGATCGTTTAAGAAAATATCGTGATTTGTATTATGAAATTGATTCCATATATTTCAGATGGAAAGTTAATAGGTATTATACACAGGCATCTGGTTAAAAAATAAATATTAAATGAATAAAAACAAAAAAATACTAAATGAATCTATCGTGAATGCTACGCACTATGAATACAAAGTTGTTACAAATACAATTATAGTATAATGTGCAAATAATGTTTATGTTTATTAATAAAAAAATTATCAATCTATTTTAATTAAATTTAGAAATATTTTTAATGGATGACGAAACTTTCTATAACCGGTGAGGCGAAACAAGTCCTATCACAGGCTGTCTACCTCTGAGGAGGGATAGTCGGAGTGTAGAGAACAAGGATTGACGGCAGGCCCGGATCTTACGAATAAATTATTCAAAGGGATAGACTCGGGCTCGATTCCTGGTCCTCTAAGACCTCTAAGATGGAAAGTCGATTCCTTTCCACTCACAAGTCAGTCAATTCGTATGACTATTCAAAAATGCTGAATTTTAATTAAAATTTTAGTTTATATAATTTTACGTATAAGAATAGATTCAAATATATTGTAGTAGAATGAGGTAACGAGATAGCTATATAGATGTAACTACTCAGGTGAACAGAACGCAATATTTTTTATATTTTTATTTTTTTAGTAAGTTAAGTATAAGCTTGACATTTTACATTTCCGCTGTTTCATTATTATTTCCAGTACTTTCTATACAATAGTAATTTCACATAAATCGGAAATAATGCTATGTTTATAATTTCGTAAAAACTTTAAAAGTTTCCAAATCTTCTCCAGATATATAAAGCGGCTAATTGATTATATTAAATTTTTCAGTGCCATTTCTCAATCATTTCCTGGTTATCACAGGGCATTGTATCGAATCTTGATCCCAAATCTCAAAAATTTATATGAGGAATTTGAAGCTCTCTCTAGTCCTGCTGTTTCCATGGGATTGGTCAGATCATTATATACTAAAGCATTGGGTTACCATTTCGACAATCTTATCCCACATAGTCAGATATTTTCAGAAAGAATTCGAGTCCGACGATCGACCGAATGGCTGGATGATAAAACAGTTGCATACAACCTTGGACAAGATTCAATTTCAGATCCCACATTCAGTTTTTTAGAATGAGTCCGGTCTGATCGTTGAATCTTATCCTTCCATTTTCTGATTGTCCCTACCATCAGCATTGACTAGCTTGTGAAGGAGTCTAAAAGTGGCCGCTGCCAAAAATATCCTCGTGTGATTCGGCAGCTTAATTTAACCAACTACGGAATATTGAATCCCATTATTTATGTGATAGTCTTCAAAGAAAAGTAATCTCCAATGTTTTTACTATGCGGTTTTGCGCCGCTTCTACTCGATTAGTACTAAGTAGTATGACTGTATGGTTCTCATCATAGTCTGCCCACACCCTTGATGGGGTCAGTCGTGAGATGAAGAATGAGATTCAATGAATTGGAGTTTGATCCCTCCTAAAAAACTGGAAGTATGGGTTCAGGAATTAAACATGGATCCTTCAGGATGGAAGTACAACATACTTCCACAATATATACAAGATAATAAGTAACCTCCAATTGAAAAACTACGTAAAATAGCAATTGAAAAACTACGTAAATACGTAAGGAGAAAAAAATATCCTCCACGGTTACAGATAGTTTTAGAAGGACCTGAAATTGTACATCAATTTAATAGAGTTATTGGAAATGGTATTAAATATAAATTTGTTATTTTTTCTTTATGATTTTATACCATTTTCCAGCCAGACATTTCTATGCAGTGGGATCAGTCGGATAGCCATGTGATAAAACAGTTGTTTGCCACCTTATAGGATCCGGGATCAATTCAGTCGACACTTCTAAATTTTCAGGAGGGGTCCGAGCTCGGTCTACATTTTTTTTTTTTTTTTTTTGCATATTTTAGCCCCTTTCCAATCAGGAAGATTACTAAGAGGCGAGGCTAGTTCCAACCACGGGCGGCACCCACATTCGTGGAGGAGGCCGGATGATGAAAGACGGAGCAGGTGCCGGATGGTGAAAGACGGGCAGGGGCCCAGAACCCCGAAAAAACTTTTCAGGAGTTACCAGACCCGGGTCCTCCTGCATGGTTACGCCGACAGCGTTACCACTCAGCCTATTGAATTCTATCCTTCAACCTCTTCAACCTATTCGGTTGCTCCCACTAGGGTACTGGCCAACCTATGATGGACTCTAAAAGTAGCCCCATCAAACATATTCCATGTAATTTAGTGGTATAATTCAAATTAATCTAATCTTAGATGATCTGAGCAGCTAATGGCGGGATTATTCCACTGCTTATATCCGTAGTAGGTCGCATTTTAAACGAATGATGAAAGTGTAAAGATTCGCGCCCAGTCTCTTGGAAGATTTGAATTTGGAACTGAACTTAAATCTTCCAGAAAGTGATTCTACTTTGTTGTCATAACCTACGGAATAGGTTGACCGGATGGTCGCAGTGAAATGTATTGTGCTTCGGGAGAGGTCCAGGCCTGGCTTCTTGAATCCCATCCTCCACCTGATGGTTGACAGCACCAGAGATGTGGGTAGCTTGAATCGTGGCTGCGGTGATAGCATGGAACTGCCCCATCGTTTAGTATTCACCAAGTATTAAGCAGCGGGACCACACGAGAATAAAACACGTTTCCTTCGCGGTCATCTGGCCTATCCTTCAAATGAGTTGGCTGACTGGTAGAATGGAAGCAATTCCACTTAGATGATCTGTGATCTCTTTAGAGTTCACACCTCCAAAGTTTTAGATGTTCAGGCCTGATCTATTTATTCCCATCCTTAATCGACGACTTTGCCGTTTCTGTCGTCTTCATTAATGTTTACAGTTGAATGGAGACTCTACAAATGTAGAACGATTGCCGATCGACTCTACACATATTGGTAGAGTCGCTCGGACTCTACACGTATTTTCTGTATGAGTGAGACATGCTGCTTTTGTAACAGCCTTGCCTCTTAGGTGTTTTGTTAATTCTTTTGATTTATTAAACCAGAGGTAGGCAATCTTTTCTGGATGGCGGGCCATTTTCAAAAAAAATATTTTTAAGCGGGCCGTACAGTCAGGCTTTTTTATTTTTAAGCGGGCCGCACAGTGTTATTATAGACATTCGAGAACGAAAAAATTTCGGGGATAGGATAAATATTCCAATGCGAATCCTAGTTTCGCTTCTTTGTGAACATTTGTTAACCGCTCATTTATGGCTGGTCAAGGGTGATAGTAGCTGAATTCTCTCAATCGATAAAAAATAACATTAATGATACAATCAATAAATATATTTCATAATATAACAAATAATAATAATATAATAAAAAATAAAAAAGCCTTCCTAATTTTTACTTAATCATATAAAAGTTATATTGCTTGGTGGGCCGCACAAAAACTTGCAACGGGCCGCGCGTTGCCGACCCCTGTATTAAACAATAACAAAAGATAAATACAACAGAAATTATAACAGATGTTCAATATCAGTAGCAGACACTCACCATCTTGATAGAAGACCCCGTGCACATACACATTAAAGTTACCAACTAACAAAATATCTATTAAAGTCTGTTGTTGCCAATCTAACATGCTTAAAAGAAGAAAAGGAGAGAAAACTACTCTTACTGCTTGCTAACAGAAATAACTAAAAGATACATGATGCTTCATCTCCATAAAATTATTCAACACTGTCAACAAATGCATTTGAATTATTTATATTCCTCAAGCAATTATTTCAATGGTAATTTATTAATAAACATAAAACTGAATTCTGAATATTTTAAACCTAAAGCATGTAAATTTTATGTACATAGCATCTGTAAAATCAATTTATATTTATATATAGGGTGTCCGAAGAGTCTGGAATACTCATATGTTCGAAGCTTGATGTAAGTTCTATTCAATAGTGTCATTCAAAATAATTAGTAACTTAATCGGTTCTATTTTTTCTCAAGAGGAAATTCTCTGCAACTAATCATTAAATAATATTTAAAATAGGCATGTAAAACTTAAGATAACACATAGATCAATAAATTGTATAAAAGTTATTCATTTTATTGCAATTTCAATTAAATAATTTTATTATATTAGACTCTGCTATTTGTGACATATAATAATGTCCTATATAAACAAAACAAAAAAAAAATCCCCAATTTCTAATTCACACAGTAGTTCAGCCATCGATGTATATTCGTCACAGAGTTCTATGCATAGAGATATACGGCTGCCCCATAGAAAAACGCAGTATCTGCATTTTGTAAACAAAATGAGATTTTTCCATATTTGTAGATACTGTGTTGTTCTCTTTCTAATCCAATAGCCAGTATGGGAAAAAACTTAAAAGAAGACCTATAAATCGCGATTTGTTAAACCCAGTATCTTCAATTTTCCTCAAATTACCAAGAAAAAACAAAGTATCCAACATAA
>WUQG02326702.1:0-18881 GCA_011317285.2 Androctonus mauritanicus | reverse complement strand
CGCAAAATATATTGAATATCAAATCGCACCAACCTATTTTACCAAACCTATACTTTTCTTTATGGTGTTTTTACCGAGTTGATGATAAACAGATGAATTTTAATAGTTGAATGACCGCCATTTCCTTAATGCAAAGCAAGCTTGCTATAAATAAAGCATACAGAGAGTTTTCTGTCTTTGCCAATCGCATAGAACGTTGGAATTCGTGATCACAATTTGCGCCTTTACACTCCGGGGATTGTTTGTATTTTTATAAATAGAACAGATAACAGAAGATGGAGAAAGGAAATGCTATTTACTTGAAATCCATTAATCCATCTACTTGAGATGTTGAAATAGCAGTTAAAATTCTTGTAGCGAGATAGTCATCGAAATCGTGATTGGTACGACATGATTAAAGAATTACGACTGTCTTAAAGCTTCGCAAACCTGACTTATCTAAACTTATGCAATTAAGATTTCTGTAATCTAAAATGCTTATTTTTAATTAAAAAGTTTTGTATTATATCAGAATTTTGTTAAATCTATTGAATCTCTTGTAAGGAATTTTCTTGAGACAAATGCAATTTTCTTTTCGAGTTATGTAAACAAATCTCTTTTATGCGCGACTCTCTAGATCAAACATTGATGCGAGTTACTTATTGATAATTTATAAATAGTTGAAAAAAGGCATAAAATTTTGGGATTTAAATCTTTAACATTTTTAATTCGTTAGCTGAAGTTTTTACATAAATTACTGGAAAATTTGCTTGCCGAAACAGGCCTACATAGTCTATATCCATCTCCAAACGTTATTAAAAATCTGAAGTTAGATTTTTCTGAATAATTTTTATATAAAAAGCTTTAAATACTTATTTACGACAGATTTACAATTGCATTATTTATAGAACATTTTTTAAACTCGCAAGCTTTGAACTGAGAAGAATGTTGAGAGAAAACTTCACAATTTTGAATTTATATCAAATAAACTTTCTATTGACAGAAGTAAGACTTCTAAATAAAAATATATTTTAAAATATGTTAGAAAAGACTGAGGGGCATATTCAGGAGGCTAAATGATTACAATCGTTTTCTTCTGAATGATTCTGTGTTAAGATTTGTCGCCGAAAGCTGAACTTATCTATTTATAAGGCAAAAAATGAGTTTCTGATAAATAATATTAAGTAAATTAATGTCATATTGGAGTTAAAAGTTCATACAGTATTCTAATTGAAAGATCTTAAAAATAAATATACAATACGAACGATTTGCATTCGTATGAGTAGAACGAGAGAAATATACCCTATTTCCGAATTTGCAAATTGTTTTCATACAAAGTGACGGCTTATGTTAATGAAAATTCTCTTTGACATCGATTTGCATAGAATTTCTTATCTATAATGGTCTATTGGTGTCACAGCATCCAATGATGCGCTCAATTTTCAGGAGTTGTTTTCTCGTAACTGGAATTTTTCGATGGAACTATGGTAGACTTTTATGTTTTATTTACATTTACCAATATTTGATAAATAACTTCAAACACTTACAGACCCAAACTCGTGCTAATATATAAATATTATTAGCTTAAGTATGCTTTCTTGTATTTTATCGAATTTATAAATTTCAAATATAACTGAAATCGACGATTCTGTTTATTTATTTACCCAAAAAAAATTGGCCTAGCTAATATTTTTGAAGTTAATACGATATTTTTTCAAGAATGAACGGATGCAGTGATGTGTCAGTAGTCTATTTGAAAGCATCAATTGAGGCCTAAAAAATCGAAATCAGATAAAAGAGATCTTTAAATTAAAGCTTATTTAGTCTTGGCAATTGCTTGAATCCTCTGTAAGAAAAAAGAAAAATATTTCTAAATAGTTTTTTCCTAAAAATAAACTACAACGTTTCATAAAAAGCAGCAGAAAGATAAAAACAGCAAACTGTATTATCTTTTCTTAGCGATAACTTTCGTTATTTTTTGCTAAATCAGAACAGTTTGACCTAAACTTATTTGTTTCTCTCTATAAAAATAAACAGTAGAACAACATAAGATTTATTATGATTTTCTGAGAAAATAAACTATTGATGGCAAAATGCATTTTGAGATATGTTTGTTTCAAAACCGCATTACTTCAATATAGCCTAAGGTCACGTTTTTGTCATTATGCCTACGTTTTCTGTTTTCTTAATAAATTTTATCCCTAAAATGTTCCCAATTTTAGAAATTTCTGTAAATAATTTCGTATATATATATATCGAAAAATATTACTGATTTCTTCTACAAGCTACCAATTTTCTTGTAGACATTCGCGCCGTCAAATATTAAATATAAAAGATTTGGCGCAAATTTTTGTTTATACGCTGATGTATAAGCGATAAACATCAGAAATATGAATATTGCATTTCCGAATTTTTTTATTTTTATTTTTTATATTTATTGCGACAAGATATTCATATACCAACTATCAGATTCTGATATAACATATGCTTATAAATATTTTTAATTTTTAAATTAGAATTCTAGGAAGAGCTCGTTCATCATGCGATAAACTAGTAAGATTTTTTTACAAGTTAAAAATTCGTGATTAATGGTTATCAGTGCAATATTTATGTTTAGTTTACTTAAAATTGCACATTTGAGTTTGATAATCTTGATAACGGTTTCAACTAAAGTGTGAAAACAAGATTAGAAGTCTTGTACACTGCTTAGCGGAAGACGAAATTTTAGATTTATAACAAGAATTTAAATAATTTCATCGCCTATTTTTTCACTCTAAATGTAGATTCCCTTAATTATAAGTTTGAATTCGGTTAGATCTACTTCTAAACTATTTATTAGCCAAGGGTTCATCGCCTCTTAAGTGGAAACAGAATTAATGCTGCTTAAAATGGAAATAAACTTACTCGATCATTTACGTTCAATACGGGCCTACATTGTAATTAAAGTTCTTGTTGCAGAATTTGCATGACTGCTTTAAAAGCAACAGATCTAAATCGTTGAGATATAAAACTTTTAAAAGGTCTCAATCTTAATTTAAGATTATCTATTCAGCAACTAGATGTAACGTCGATGAAAGCTGCCAAAACATATTAAGCTATCCTTAGTTAACATCCAAATGAGAGAGTAAGAGTGAGAGAGATCTTTTGTTGCGTGTAATATCACGCTTTCTCGAAACTTATTAAACGTATAACCTTCAGTTAATCGCTCCAGATTATGATAACCTCCGCTTTAGTTCTCGTCAGTCCATTAATTAAGCTTACTTACAAGCTAGCGTGACAACAGGCTGTATATAGGAGACTAGGGAGAAGAAACAGCGTGTTGACTAATTCGTGTACGGAGATAATGAATCACAAGGGGGAACAGACTAGACACCACCCCTCTGGGAGATTCAGAAGTGGCCAACCGCCATCAATTAAGTGTGCGCGTTTCGGCACACTGGTGCGAACCTGGGACACGATAAGTTCGTGCCTTATCTGTTGATTAGCTCGTAACCTGATGTTCGCAGGTGGTTTTAGCCAGGTGGTAGTCGTTACTGACACCCGCCAGACAAGAGATGAGCGACCTAGATAACCTGGCTTCCATTTATTTGGTAGTTGGAGAAGGATACGTTGGGAGGGTGAAAAGTTGAAGTTTATGGATAAATGCGCGTCAAAGTTTGTAGTGGACCCGTATCAGATATTGCAACTCGCCCTTAAGTCATCAGAATGATGTTAGGTAGGAAATTTTGTGGTCAGGTAAATCTCCAAAGAATAATTTATATGTAGAAAGTGATTTAGTATAGGCACGTAGAACTAGAAAGACTACCAAGGCGTTGTAATATAAAGAATGCTCAATTAAATAATCCCTGCTAATTTTTAACACTCATATTTCATGCTGTTGTAAAATTATCGAATGTGGAAAATAGGCCAGTATAAAAAACTGCAGGCTTTCTAGAAAAGTATAAATTTCGAATCGCAATGTTTAACTTTTATTGATTCTACAGCACAAAACAAACTATCAAATTGTATTTATGATATTCACATCGTACTGAATTTTAGAAAATCTAATTATTATGTCTTACTTAGTATGATTGATTTTAGTTTTAATAATATTTCATAGGCCTTAGGATAATATGGGTTCAAACAGTGTAGGCTCGAATAGTCCAAATTTTTTCTTAAAATTGTGTAAGATTCTACCTTACCTGCTTCATAATGACTACATTTTTCTAATTTGGTTTTAACAGGTAAATCAAAAATCTAAAAAATACAGCAAATAAGGCAAATTTTAAAGCTATTTACATAAAATATATTTAATATATTTTTCAGCATTAGTCTTGTTTTTGATTTAGTGCAAAGGTTTATACGAAGCAGGTAAAATAAACTCTTACTAAATTATAACCTATAATAAGTAAAATATTTATATAAATACGAAATAAATTGACCTAATTAGTTAAGTTTCGTGAAATTAAATATAAAATGCACAATTATTTGCTTGTACGAAGAATATATTCAAAAGAAAAGTCTGTATCAGTTTCTAATTTGTTGAATTAAGCATCTTTATTGACGGATGATTATCAAACTATCAAAATACTACTACTCTAATAAGAATTTCAGATTTTCCGTAAAATCATATTTTAAAAAAATGTAAAAAAGAAAAAAAAATATTCAGCTTGTAAGATGATAAATCTTGCAATCTTGTTATCTGTTAACATATTTTTCTTCTAGGATACGTAAAATCTTAAATATTTACTGGTTTAACTAAAACAACCAGAGAATTAAACTACTGGCCTATTGACAAATATCATTAAATTTATTAATGACATTTGAAGAACACAAAGAATTACTACATTAAAATTCTTTATAAAAATTTGAATTAAACATTCAAATTTCCACAAATAATTGCCGTAATTCTCACAAATCCGAAGGTAATCTTAAATCCGGAATAGATGAAAGTTTAATTTATATTGCCAGTATCTTTAATTCTCTGGTTGTTTTAGTGTCATTCACCTAATCCATTAGTGACCCAAGTAGGTCTGAATGGAGATTATCCCTCCTTGTAATAGATTTATCAATGCCAACTACACGCTATCTGGTTAGTTTCGTTCTTATTAAGCTTCTCATATCATTAGATGTAGATCTCTTGACCTATTATTCCAATAATCTGATTTTCAATAACTTAATTAATTCTTTTTATATATATATATAGATTTTAATTATTTTCTTCGTGTTTTGGGTTATTAATTGATTTTTCAAATTACACTCGAATCATTACGGCGATAAGATCGATCGAAGAGTTTATTTAATTTATAAAAATTTAAATTCAAATTTTCTTTAAAAACACATTTATACTACTTCGAATTAATTATTTTTAAATCGTGCTCTTAATTATTCATTGATAGGTTTCTTTCGGAATCGTTCTCGATACGGATTTGTCTACTCTTCCCCTATTTTGTTGTATGTATAAAACTTAACAAAATAATAAAAATCCATTGTTTGTTCGGTTTAACTATTTCATCAAAATGCTATGAATGTAATACCCTAAGGAGATAAATATATTTCTATAAGATGTTTTTAGTCAAAATTTCAAACGTCATATTTCTTTATTGTATACAATTATAAAAAAAAGTTGATAAATGGGATCTTTAAAGTTACTTTTATCAACCGAATTCAACAATAACTAACTATCATTGTTTGTAACTCGATGTAACAAAACGTGTCGGCCTAAATTTATTCGATTATATTGAAAGAATAATATTAATTTTTATGTTTTAGTTTGTCTTAAAAGTTGCTATTCGGATTATACTAGGTGTAGGCCTAGCGATGGTGTGAGTCAGCATAGATAAAACTGAAAATCCGAGATTACACTTATATAATATTTGTTTTTTTGGCAATTGTTTGTTAAATTTTCTCGGATGACTCTTTAACAGCTTCTGAAATAAATTTACACTTAGTCTTTTACAGTTCTGTTTGGCATCATGTTCGTTATCTTATATATAGCCTAGTAAAAATGCAATTTTCCACTGAACTGATATTTCGAAATATTTGGCACATATTATGCTTTCATTTTCTATTAAATTTCTTTCGGAATTTTTCTAAATGATATAAAATGTCTTTTGTTTAAAATTATTCAATTATTACTTGGGTTCTATCAATAGATTTAATGTATGTTCGCTGTTGCTATAAAGGATAACAAAATTTAAGGCAATATTTTAGTACTTGATACATTTTAATTCGGATAACATTACTCATATGTTTATTATACGTGATGTAGCGATTTTGTTAATAAATATTAGACTTTTTCAAGAGAAAGCAATTCCTTAACAAGTATTTTAAAATATTTCACATTAACAAGCAATGTTATGCTGTCATTTTTCAAGAAAATCTTCACCTAAGATATAACATTCGATGGCTAAGATTGTTTCACATCTCCAAAATAACATTCCGAATCGAAGGCCTAAAAGATGAATTAACATTTCAATTTTTAGATGTGTAAACATATCGAGCCGAACTGTTGTTAAGCATCTTGTTATGGTGTAGATTCAATGATAGAAGTCGAAAGTATGAGATAGTGCTTAGCATCGTGACATTACCATATCCAATTCTGTAAGGAGTTAAAGTCCAAATGATATTTAAAATAATTATGATAAGTCTAAAACTTATCCATGGTAAATGTAAAATCTGATACTGAGAGCTTGTGAAAAAGGGGGAAGCGGAAAAGTAAGCTTATATCTTATTTTACAGTGCCACTCTGCTAATTGAGTGAACGAGAACAGTGTATGCTTATTCTTGTTCGAAAACATAGAGTTGAAGCTATATCTGATATGATTCAGTAGTGAATTTGGATAACTCGTTAATAGTAAAGCAGTAAGACATAAACAACTAAATATATAATGTCCCAACTCTTAACTAGGATTTTTTCTTTATCGAAAAATCAGAATATTTTTATTATTATTATGAGAGGCCTACTCAGTTTATATTTTTATAATCATTTCTTTTGAATGTATCCTTCGACAGTTTAAAAATTATATAAATAGAGAGAAATTAATTTATGAAAATTTGTAAACAAGCCAAGATATATTCAACAATAGCTTTAAATTTTGAACTTTAAGTAAAATAAATGACTAATGATTCATTCATATGGAGAAAAATTTATCTAAAACATAAAATATCTTCGCCACTTAGATGATCTGAAAAAAAATGCAAGCGTATTCTAGCAAATATGCTACCACATAATCTTCTATATCAGTTATAACAATCTATGTTATATAGCTATAAGTTGAAAATATAAATTTTATGCTGTAACTACTGTATATAAGATAGATTGTAATCAAACAGCTTTTCCCTTTTTTGATTATAACATAATAAGCCTAAATATTACTATAGTAAATTTTGTAAATTAATGTTTTCCTCACAGTTTGTTTGTACCTTGCACAATTTAAAGCTGAAAAAGAATTTTTTTATACTGTAATCTTACCTATCGGATCACAAAAGATCCATACAGACCATCGAACCGAGATCTTGTCCTTTACATCTTCAAGGCTGGTTCTGAGATAAGATAAATAAATTTAATGCATCGGATGTTATTTTATATTTCATAAAAGATGACTAATTACTTCCTTTGAAATCCAAACCACTTCGAAGCAATAAGTGGCAAATTGCCATTTTACAAACTTGAAAACAAAACGAAAAGCTACTTTGCACTTGCCAAAATGCTAAAAAATGAGCAACTTTTACGAAATGATAAAAATCTGAAAAAATTTTTGATAGTTTCACAATGAAATCTTTAGCCGACAAATTTATCTAGACTTTTTTACTACATTCCGCATACGAGTTATATTATAAACTTCCTTTGTTTACAAACATGAATTCCGATCCTTTTGATAATGTAAACAGAAAATTTCTAAATGAAAAAGAAAAAAATGATATGCTCGGTTAATATCAACAATGTTTAAGAAAAATTATTAACGTATTTCCTTTCCTGCGGCATATATTTATATACTTCCAAGAAAACGCAAATCTAATTTTAAAACGTGAGCATAAGTTCAAATTTTCAAGAAATAAACGGTTTTCTGACTAGGAAATAGTGAAAATAAATAGGTTTATAGTTAAAAAGTTTTAAAATTATGCTTAATTGATCCTAGTAACTCAAATAAGTTTACATTTGTGAGAATAAGTTGTACTTTTAGCCTATTACCAGAAATCCGCAACATGTTTACAAGGCCTAAATGAAATGTTTGAATCGTTGAATGTGTTTGGTTGTGTTGATAGCACTTTCGACACAAATTTTATTTATTACAACGTCAATAAAGTATATTGTTCAATGACTGACCGAAGTGTATTCATTAACAATGAAAGGAGAACCCTGTAAAGATGGCTATAGAGTTAGGCAACAATGGCGTGGAGAACAAGTGGCGATTGCAGGGATCGGAGGACAATGGGATGACACAGATGGTGTTAGGATGGTACTTTTGACTTATGACATGTGACATTGCATGCAAAAGTACCATGTCAGAAGTCAGGTTTTTAAATGGTTCCACCAGCTGTCGAAATGTCATTTGAATGGACTTGGAATCGAGATAATCTGAAACGAATAATCAAGTTGAATCGCATCCTAAATCTATGACAAGAGGACATGCCACATTGAAGAGGATGCGATCTATAAAGTGGCTCTATATTGGTGTAAGATACAAAAAGTACACACTAAATTACTAATAATAACTGAGAACCTACTAGATTACATCTATTATTGCTAATTGTAAGTTAAGTTCTAAACTTTCTCCTTTTACCAGGAGATAATTTTTGCTCACAAGCGAATATATTAAGTTTCTTTAATTATAATTCACAGTTCACAATCTTAATATTTATATACTATAAATAAATTTAAGCTTAAATTGCTAGATTTATCTCTTATAGTCAGGCAATTATTTTCTTTGATACTTCTTTTTTAATTGCCTTAAATCTATTTAATTAAAGAAAAAGATAATTTAAATTAACTGTTTTTTGTGCTATTAAAAAATATATCTATTTATAATATTGTTTTATTTGTATTATTTAAATTTATCTTATATTCAAATCTTAAACATTAGCTGACATTCTTCTGCCAAACACTTGCTTAAGCTCTATAATGTATAGCATCCTATATATTATTTATAAATCACAATAAAATATATTTTAGAGTATAAATGAACATAAACTTCAATTAAGTATAAGATGTAGATTGAATAATCACAAGGCTTTTTAATAATTTTTATAGGCTTAATGATCTAAGTAAAAAAAAAAAAAACAAAAAACATACAATTAATGAGATGATTAAATTTTTATAAAGTTGCATCTATAGGCTTCAATCACGTTCTTAACTTAATTAAATTCTCCATAATAATTTTTTTAATCGCAAATATCTATCTCAAATTGCAGCTCTTCAGATACTAGACATTCTTATAACTTAGGTACTCAGCAATGTGTTTCTTTATTGACACTAATTATATCAAGTTTATTGTTAGTTTGATAGATATTATTGGATATTTAACATTTTTCTTATATTAATAATGTACATATCAAGAAATTAAACTTATCCGATGATAGGATGAATAGTTTGTTTACTTTATGGCGGCCTTTAAAGGTTGTAGGCTTTACATCAAAAAATATAGAGACCTAACGATTGATCAAACCATCTGAAGACTAGAACTAATTATGTTTTTATGTAATACTCAATTCTATTTTTGTTTTATATCTTTTTGATTAGTTATAATCATATCTCTACTTGCCCGAATTTATTATACTATTTTAGATATATAGCGGTCTTATTTTTATTTGTCAAATCGCATTTTATCATACGAGTTATAGATTGTTTTGATATAGACTATATAGGCTTGTAAAATAATTGGAATTTCGATTAACATCTTTAAGCTGTACGGCCTAACGGGAATAGAAAACAATCAGAAGTTATGCCTTTGTCTTAATCGTTATTCATTTGTATTTTACTAAAATTAGATTTGCATTAATCGAGAAAATCTTTATGAAGAGTTAGGCCTACGTAGAATATTTGATGAAGATGGCTGGGCATAGATTTTGGATAAACTTGATGGATTGGCGTAGGCCTAAGCTATTTGTTATACAGATAGATTTAGGAAAGATTTTCTTTAGATTTATAGCTAAATAATTAGATAAATATAAAAAAGTTAAAGAAAAATATTCAATAGATGCTTATAACTCAATTTTTTTTATCTTTATCTATCTGATTATTTTTCTTTAGGCCTATAAAATAAACTTAAGTTACATAAATTTCATAAATCTATAAAATTTATTTTAAATTGTTTGATTTCTATTATTAATTTTTTCTAGTTCTAATTTGAAAATCATTACTTCTATCATTGTCTTGTTTACAAAATCTTTTATTTTTCTCTATTAGATTATTTAAAAATATCTACGAATTGCTATCGTTTTTTTTTTCCAAATTATAATTGGATATAAAAGTTAATTATAAATTTAATTAAATTATAAAAATATTAAGAACAGATTACCATAAAAAATGTATATTTTTATTACGCTATTTTCGAAACACAACAATCTCCGAAAATCGTGCAAAATTAAAAAAAAAAAAAAGAAAAATAACAAATAAATTCAGCAACCTTTCTAATTCATTACATTGTCTACTTTAATAAACTTAATTAAATATTTTAAAATGTTCGTGACTTTTATAAATGGTCTTGTTGGTTTAATTTAACCCGACTTCTTTTTTGACATCACCATATTATTGATCCGCCCATTTTGCCTTCCCACCACCCAATGATTCGTCATCCTCCAATGAGATATCATCAGTCTAGCAATCAACGCCCACTGCCTGTTCGTTTACTCCGCCCATTCGTCAATAGAATGGATTGTTTCCGCTACAGGCCACTACACTTAATAAACTCGCTTTTTATTCACAAAATATGAATCATCCTCTCTAGTCAATGGAGTCATCTCTACTACAATTAAATGCAGTTAATTATAATAATAATTATAAGAAGAAACCGCACAGTTTTCAATATAAACTATTAAATTAAACAGAATTAAATTTGCTTTTGCAGACTTTATTCAACGTTAACATATCACGCATTGTACTTAATAGATATATATTTTTATAAACAAGCTCAATTAATTAGACTATACGTAGCATTGTTGTGTTCGTTAAAGATTTACTAGAATATTTTATTGAAATTTTGAGATAAACATGTAAAAATAACCAACGAATTAAGTACTTATTTAGTTTTGTACACTTTAAATGCGTAATGTCTTTCGTGCTGTTATGGGGAACGATTTTTTCGTAACGTTTTCGCAACAGCTGTCTCATCCAATGTCTGTTTGAATTAACTTAACCGATAGGCGAATTTACATCCAAAAATGTTTTAAAAAAGCCATTATTGCTACTCATTTGTAATTTAAATAATTTTAACCCAACGGAAAAATGAGACGTGCGTGCTAACAGGCCTTTTTAGTTATTGGTCATTGTTGCACCTGCGACACAGAACCCAGACCGAAATCTTTGGAGTAAGACTATTATTATGTCAGACGTGTGATTAAGTTCCGAGTCCATTCGTGACCCCTTACTTGCCCTCGGGCTAGAATGGCCAGTTAGGAAAGACCCAAGCACATATAGTGACCACTGTTAAAGGAATGGCGCTAGCATCGCAGCCTTGATAGTGCGCTGTTTTGTCGATAGAGGTCGCCAGGGTGAGCGTCCACTACGGCCGGGAGTGTGTAATTTTGTGTGCAAGTAAGTGTTTGGATACATGTCGACCTTTGACCCGCGACCTCTCCATTTAATTAGCATACGGGGTGAAGTGCTGATCTCGGCCTCGGGTCAACGAGGTAGTGGGTGTCTGGCAGCGATCGGATTGCATTCGATATAAAGAGTGTTAGAGCAGGTAGGTCGCAAAAATTTTATATATATAGTCTACATATATATATTTTCCCCCAAGATAATTGCGACTTAATAAAAGCAACACAAGCTTAATTTTCTACTCTGTTATTAAATTTAAGAACGCCGAGTAACAGAGACTCAAATCCGTTATTTTTGACTGCCATGAAGTAATTATAGTATTTAGAACATTTAGTTACAGATGAAAGCACTCGCATCAAACTTAACTGTTTCTTGGAAACAAAATCACTCGCTTTAGCGCCCAAGGTATCGAGATATTTATTACTCAATGTTAACAGGATGGACGAGATGTCATCGCGAATGATTAAAAAAAAAACGCAATTATCTAGCAACATACTACAAAAAAGTATTTGCTTTCCTCCTAAAAATTCCATTAGATTCTTTTAAAAAATATCGTCTTTTGCTGTTTATAATTAGTTATAAATGGTCAGTTAATTAAATTTGATTTGTATCCAAGATTGTAGAGTTAGAAAAATCGAACTCTATTAATAAACTCATATGTTGTTTTATGAAAATAATTTTTTTTAAATTGTTAAATTGCATAAGAAATCAATCTTTACTCGTTGTAATGTTGATGTTTTCTGTTAATGTTTATAAATTAAGTAAGGTATGATCCGAGTTATTTTTTTTATCTCGTCTATTCAAGACTTCTACATATTATTATTTACCAGGATGTCAGAAAATTCAGGTCTTATTCATCTTAAGATCTTGTATTCGTCAGAGGAAGATTTTTAGCTGAATTCTGGTGAATGAGTTTTATAAATAAACAAACATCTATTGTGTCTATTATTATCTACTTCCAAAAAACTTTAGGTTGTGTTTCTAAAGTTCTCACGCTTTCACATATTATATAATAATATGTGAAAGCGTGAGAGAAATTAGATGTAGATATATATAATTTTATTAATATATGTCTACATCTTATAAAATTATTTTTTGTATATTAATTGAATTATAAACTAGCTTTGTAGTTGATATTATAAGTATGCCTAATTTTAAAAAAACTCTTCTTTCAATAAATTTATTCTAACGTTAGAATAGATTTAATTGTGGAATATAATACTGATATCAGAATGCGAATAATTTCAAGAAAAAAAATCATTCAAAATTTTAAAAATAAATAAAAATACCTGTTTCCTCGTTATTGAAATTTTATTTTTACTATCGAAATTAAAACATTTTCTTGCACATAAAAAATTATAAAAAATTTTAGCTGGCAATTTTTTTTAAATTAATGTCGCTGATATGTACTTCTAAGGAAATAAACCTATTCGGATATTCTGCCAAAACAAAGTTAGTGGCATTAAAATAGACCAAATTCATGTAATCTGATTTGCTTCTGTAATGTGTTTCAAAACAAGATTTTTTTAAAATCAATTACTAAAAAATATATTTCCTTCTGTAAATATTTTGAATTCATTTAGATACACAGGAAGTATAGATTTGTCTTATTTAAAAATGTTTAATTTGCATCCGAATATTTCAAGAAACTGAAACATTCTTTGATTTATTTTAAACTGTTTCCTTGAGATTTGCAGATACATGTAAAGTTCCTAAAACTGAACAGTTAAAATGAGTAAAGAATCTTCCAAGATTCGTTTGCATTTAGCTGGTTTACACTTTAAACTTAAATATCATTAATTGATTGCAAATTTAAGTCTTTTTTTTACAGTTTACCGAATTATATTTATACTATATATTGATTTTCAAACATTACATCATCTGTTCATAATTAGGCCAATAGATAGATATAGGAAGTTTCCACAAACTTATGTGTTTTGCTCTAAAATTAATTTTATCAGATTCGATATCGAAACCAAAATTAAGAGTTTGAGTTTTAGTAATGAATTCGATGCTTTATTTATATTTCGCTCGTATCAATGTTTTAAATATATTTTTTAATAAGTTTATCATGGCTAACGATCAGTAAATATTTTGTTTGCTCTAAAGAATTATAAAGATATTAATCATATCAACATATTTATTTAAGACAAATTCTGTATCGAGCCATTAACATTTTACAGTTATTTAATCATTAGGCTGCATTCTTATGAGTCTAGTAACCTCTAGCATCCATAGAGACTCACATATTACAGGTCTTGATAGATACGACTATATAATTATGGTTATTTGCATTTCAAAACTTGTCATATTTGAATACAATATTTAAAAAATAAAAAATAAAATAAAGACGAAGAATGTTAATAAAACTATGCGACAAGTTTATGTTTGAAATCGTATCTTGTTGTTTTTGTAGATCTAAGATAACCTTTCACCTTAAGAAGCCAAAAATCTTAGAAAATTAAATTGCTTCGGCGATATTTCTCGAAACATAACCCGACGAAAAATAAGTCAAAAATATTTTGAGTTATTAAAGTTTACAGTTTATGATACATAAAATACGAAAAATATAATTCATTAATTTGATAAAAATCGATTAAATGAGTTTTTCGTCGTGGCTGATTTGAAAAAATCGATTAAATAGTTTTTTTTTTTTTTTTTTTACCGTCACGGCCATTCTTCATGACAAAATAAGAATCTGTAATTTAAATCGGAATATCTGCTATTTGATGAAGTCATTGATAGTAATATATATATATATTCTTTTATGGATGCAGAAAATACGATTTCTAATTAATCTTACTTATTTATGAGTTAAATTCATCTGTTAAATTGATGCAATAACTAAAATTTTGAAGATAAGTCATCTTAAGTAATTGGTCTGTAAAATAAACTGCAAACCATTGAATGATTCATGTTCACAGTATTTTTTATATTTTTTTCAGTAGATGACATAAGGTAATTAGTAGAAATGAGTAGTCGATTATTAATTAGTTCTATTAATTATTGTCTAATATATAGGCTATATAAAATTATCGTGATAAATAATAAACGCCTTTGTTTAAGAGAAACTTGTTTAGCATCCGACTTAAATATCCATAAAGTTTACATTAACGTCATTTTGATGATACTTTAACATCATAACTGAATGTTTTAAACGCTAAAAAAATTAACTGCATAGAAAAGTATTTTCTCAAGTTCCTTTTTTTCCGTCAGTTTATTTTTTTATTTTTTTCCTGCGTGCTCTAGCCAAACAAAATCATTGCTAACACGAGAAATCGTCGTTTTTGTCAAGCTGACAGAAAATTGGCAAAGATGCAGAGTCAAGATCGAAAGCAGGACTATTGGCCTGGCAGTCACGTATTCGAAAATTGGATAGTGGAGTATAGAAGAATAAAACAATGATATTCGAAATTCTATACCCTGGAGCATTCTAGAGTCGAACTAAAAAAAAAAAGTATAGCGAAAAACTAAAGAACGTTCGCCATAATTACACCAGTTGTTTATATTTCATCCAGTCTGGAGGATATTCTTTTCTTGTAATTTAATACGTTGTATGTATAAACTTCTATAAGATTAAAGCGACATCCCTTGATGGATTTAGGGAGACATTTATGGAGATATACAAGTGAATGATGGTACGAGGACCGTGAAGTGTCCATTAGCTAGAGTTGCAAATTCATCAGAGAGAGACTCAAAGACCACCTCAAGGTGATGTATCCGAGATCATAAATATAAGGTCTAGATCACGACCTCGCTTTTCCATGGTAATATTTTTTGACATGAGTGCAATGGTACCAAAGCAGACCTTGAGCTACGAGGATCTATTTTGTTAAGTGTTTGTTAGATAGACCAACGTGTCTTTAATTTCAATGCAACATAAATCCGAAATGATGAATTACCAGTTTCTGTTATAGAAAGAACGGTCATAAATGCTTAATCATAACTTTTCATCGGATTACCGACCTTTAACATTACATGCTAAAACTACTGTTAAGTTACTATATAATAAGTTGCATTTCTAACGTCTTTTTTTTAACGCAAAGAATTAAATAAACGCAAAATCGAACGGATATTTTGAATAAAAGAAAGAAGAAAAACATTTTTTCATGATTACTTTCTTTCTCAATATGATGCATAGATTATTCAGTCGAATTAAGATAGCGTAGAAAAAACAAAGCAAGTAGACATTTAGCGTAAAACTTGTCGCATGATGTGTGGAAAACTATGTGAAACAAAATGTCAGTAGGATCTTCGGTTCGTCAGATGACAGATTTATGGTAAATCCCCCGTCGTTCTATTCCGATTTACGACGATTGGGGGAGGTAAAACTAGTCACGCAATCGGGGGGATACATACCACCTGGTGACGTCACAACGGGTATCTAGCTTTTTTCCCAATAGCTAACAGCTCAATTTGTGACCTTATTCCTCTATGTTTTCGTGCTCCTGCTTTTCAAAAATTGCAAAACAGCACAAAATCGAATGTTTTACAACTATATTATATCGTACAGGCCTACTCTATCCGAACACATTGCGTGTATAACATAAAGCGTATCTTGAATAATTATGAGAACAGCGTGCATGATTTATTTATCAACGAAATAAAATAAGTTCTAATTGATATTAAGTTAAAAATATACGTAAAAACAGTTGAATTATCTTAGTTAACTAATCATCTCTTGGATGTTTTGCATATCTTAAAACAATTGTTAATTGTATTCGCTTTACATACAAAAAATAAATAAAAATAAACGAAACAATTGTAGAACAATGGTTTCCATAAATATTTTAATATTTATGGGTTGGGATGCATTCTGCTATTAATAATAGCGGGAAAAAAAGAATGAAGTGTCAAAAGTAGATGCGATGTGCGTCTAACTGGAGTTATGGATGACCTTCTAAGTTTTCTTTCCACCCCTAACTCCATGTGTCTTCCTTCATTGGACAAGGAGGAAAGATAGTTAATGGCTTCTTTTTTCAACAATATTTAATTGATGAGATACGAAATGAATATTAATAACAGCCGAAAGATTATAACGCTATCTTAATTTGTTGTTTCAATCGAATGCTTCGAAAGTTATAATAACTTAATTAAGTTTAATTTGATTAATGAATATTGTAGAATGCTATTTTCTTTAGTTCTCAAAGAAGCACTTCAGATATTTCTTTTTTTATATATATATACAGTATATATATGAGAGTATATAATTGCCGAATAAATAAGTTAGAAATTTTTTTGTGATAACCAAACTCGGAAACTTCTAATCCCGCATTGTCAGACGAAATGTTTTCGGAAAGATACTTTTTCCATTCATAGGACAATGAATTTTAAGTTTCAGAAAACATATCTCGCTTTGCAGAATTGCAACTTGCCAAAGAAGCACCATTCTATTTTCTTTGCTCAATTCCTTCTTTTCTGCATTTCTTCGGGCAACATAACATTTCTATCTGACCATCGTGCAATAAATGTTGGTTATTTCACCTTATCTCTACATTATGGGATCTCATAAGATCTACAATGATATACGGAGGTGCATTTCTTGACTTTTGCTACAGAATTGGTTACAGTCGTGTACGATGGTGAAGCCGACCTGTTTTATGTATGAACTTCTTACAAGAACACGTTTGAAGGAGAACCTGCCCTTAGGACAACTGTGGGATAGGGGAAGAATAGATAGAACTAAGCGCGAGTTGGATCACCCCTTTCAGCATCCACCGTGTACTTGGTAATGGTGCTACAAATTTTCTTTACGACTTCAACAGACTTGTCCGGAGAGGGACGGAGTCTATGTTTAAGGGTTTGATATTTCAATTCGTTCATCACCCCTAGGGAACAATAGATAAACTCTTCACTTTCTTTAGTCTGAGAAATGTATTTGTTGCCAAAAGGGGGGTGCACTTTTTGCGACTTGTAAAAAGAAATAGAAAGTGGTCATAGCTCGACTCTTTAGAGGAGTAACAGACGTTTCCCCCGGAGGGATCGTGTGGAGAGTTACAGATGCAATTTCCTCACTGCCTCCCCCTGTGATTTAGGTAGAAAGGACGTACAACGACAAATCCTTCGAGTCATAAATAAGCTTGTTGATTGGAACGATCCCCTCCTTTCTAAAATGTCGAAATAGAGACAAGTTGTTCGAAAAAGTTCAGAAGCTGGTGCCAGCACTATAAAATGAACGAAAACTTTATCGGTTTCTAAATTTTATCAAGATTTGTTGCAAAAAAATTTATCACTCTAAATCCTTCATACAAATTACTATGACGTAACCTTTACCTTCATACAGAAACAGGTTAATTTTGACAAAATAATGAACTTATCTCATCTAAATCGTAGACATTTTATTGTTTTGAGAAATTGGGTCGTACCTTGGCCGTCCGTCAAAAATATTTCCGTCACGAAACATTTTTCTAACAACAATTTTTAATAAATAAAAACTTACGCGGGGTCAAGAAAGATAATTTGAAGTTCTTATTGCGCGATTCTCTCTTCACCTTTTAAAGTGTTCGATGCACAACAAAAAAATTCATGGTAATAATAATAATGATAATAATAACACGGTCCTACCGCGGTTAAGAAAGCAGCTGCGTATTATCATTGTTGTGAAATGATAGTGTGTTTTCTGGATGACGAAACTTGGCACAATCCGAGATAAAAGCAAAATCTTAGACGATGATTATAAGGAAGTAGATTTATAATATTTAAGACAAGCTGTCTAATGCACTGGCCGATTTCTTCATGTCTGATTTGGCGGGAGAAATGTTCTGTTATTTTGACAACGGGGTGTCACCCTGTCACTTTGGATAACAGGTCCGGAACCACCAAAAATGACAGGCTTTTTCACTTGGAATATTGGATGCACGCTACGAGAACTGGTTTCGTTAGTTCTGCTCCAATCACATCTAAAAGGAAAAAAAAATAATAACCGCGTTTATAATTGAAATCGAAGGTCGTTAATTGTGACCAAACAACTATAATCGTTTATCATTATTTTATTTTACTTTTTAAACTAACTGTAAAAGATTTGTTTCGACCTATTCGTAAGGTATTAAAAAAAATAGAAAAGGAAAAAGTACTCGGTGAGTTGGGATCGAACGGTATCACGTCGTGATTTATCCCTCCCAAAATTAGCAAATCAACAAGTAGAGGAGGTCAGCGAACGGGT
>WUQG02326591.1:0-18882 GCA_011317285.2 Androctonus mauritanicus | reverse complement strand
TCAGAATGATGTTCGAATTCGAGATGACATCGCAGTGACATTTGTATGTCGTTATCATTAACGCAACGATGTTCGACATCATTTTTGATGTAACATTGAATGACGTCACTATAACGTTTACTTTCCGTTATGATGACGTCATCGGGACATTATATACTGACTAAATCAATTGGTAAAATTGCCACGAATATTTGGAATCTATTGATAAAATTGCAATAGATTCCAAATTTAATAATGAATTATACGACATTATCGCGCTGTAACAATGCCCAATGATGTCATGATTATTTCATCATTGCATCAATGTGACGTAATTATGATCAATCGATTTCAAATGCTATAATAATGAAATACTGTAAATGGGCAAATGACATTTCTATAAGGTCATGCAGAAATATTATTTGCCCATATACAGTATTTCATTTATTATTCTGTATGGTAAGCTTATTCATGTATTTCATTTAGAGTCTATATGGTAAGCTTATCCATGGGGTCCATGCCCAGCCCGTTAAACAGCATTCCTCTAACTTCCGATTGGCCAGCCTATCTTAGACTCTAAGCGTGCCAAAAATAAAACAAACATTAGACAAAAATTTGGCCGGTTAAAGAGAGATCAGATAAGAGAGAATTTATTGAATATATTTTTAAACTATGTCCTGACAACATGGGTACACACATTATTAGTTCATTATAAATCGTTTATAGTTCGATAGCAAAGGCAGGAATTAATACACAGAATCTGAATCTTCCTAAAACCAGATCGGAGTGAACTAAAGAATTGAACACTGTATAGTGTATTGTAAAATGATTTTTCATAGACAAAATTAGCGTTTATATATTTTATTTATTTCGTTTGAATTCAAATATTTGTATCTTTCACTGAAATGTCTCATTTGTCTAGACTCTAGACCGTAAATATATCTAACTTTGCATAAATGATTTCTGGATTGTAAATATTTACATTCACATTATTGTACAGAGCGAATGCGATAATATTCAAACATAACATTTACTTTGATTTGCTTGCAGGAAGAATCACTGTTGTATTCTGACTATAGGGAAAAGTATTTATTTTTATTATTGAATAATTTATTCATTTTGTGATACATAATTTCACTTTTCGAGAGTTATTTTAATAATAATGAGACACATAAGAGATATATAAAATTAATTAATATATCCTTTTATTATATTTTGGAATGAAAAGATCAATGACTAGACCTACTAAAAACAAATTTATTCAGCATAAAATAAAATATGAAACATAATGCAATATATGAAAATAAAAATAAGTTCTTCATGGAATGAAAATTTACAAAATCTTCAACTATTCAGAAATAATATTCAGTTAAAAAGTATAAGAAAGATTTAAAAATAATTCAAAGATATTAAAAAAATAAAATATAATCAATTAAGCATGAAAATATTATATAGAAATAATAGAAAATAAGAAAATATTTTAAAAACGAAAGGCTGTGCAAAAATACTATTATTCAAATATTCAGAACTCATTGAATTTTAAACAATTGAATAACTTACTCTGATCATCAAGATTAGAATAGAATAATATAGAACAGTCCCTAAGAGAGGGGAAGTCCAGCCGGGACATTGGTCCAGGGCCCATGCAACCCTTATGGAGTGGTGCAATATAAGAAGGTTCTACCTTTTTGATCACCTGATATCAGAGGCGTTCATAAAATTTTTTAGTTATAAAATCAAAAATCTATAAAAAAAAGAAATGAGGTAAATACAGGGTGGCCCACTGTCATGTATTAATATATTTTTCTTTAATTTGAGTTTATTCGATCGTAAATAATAATTTTTTTTTTTTTTTATAAATGTGCATTTATTATCACTTTACAAGAAAAAAAATTTAAGCTTTGCAAAAAAAGCCAGAAAAGTAACTTTGTTTATCACAAAATAATTTTTATATAATATTTGTACAAGTTTTAGTCTCTTTTTTTTGTATTTTAATGATGTAATTATGTAAGTATATAAATGATTTCTTTTTTAATGTATTTTTTCTTTTTTTGTAATATATTTTTAAAAAATTACGTGTTTCTGTTCAGTATCAGTGAATTAGTAATCAATACTTGTTCACAATTCTACAATTTACATACACATAATACAAAATATACGAGTCCGTCACACGTATGTGTGGAGGGCCTGAAATTAATTTTGTCCCAGCTGAAAAATTTCTCTCGGAGGCCTGCTGTATAAGAATTTAGAATTTCTTTTATCTTTTAATGAATGAAATAATGAAAAATATGTTGACATAATAGCTCATTAATTTAAAAATATAGATAATTAGTGATATAGGCAATTAGATTAACTTAATACAAATAAATTACAAAACATTTACTGTATAAAAATCAATAGTAATTTGTACTTTTCTTTTATTAAACAACATTCTAATGTTAGTTAAAATCTGCGGAAATAAGAATAAGTATTTAATTAGTCGGTTTGTTTAATAAATTAACTCAGATCTTAAACGACTTACAACGATTTGCAATGTAAATTTGCTCCTAATTAGTAAATAAACATTCTATATACGTGACTTAGATATGAATACAAATTTTTAACATTTCTCTAAATTAACTTTGATTTTCTTATAGAATTTATTGCGTGGAAAGTGTGGAGTGAACTTATATCAGGTTTCTGAATTTTAGGCTGAAACCAGTTCATCAAAATAAATAAGAAATTTACATTTTATGTTAGGTTAGTTTTATTCAAATATTTCACTAAATCGTAATATATTTATTTCTATATATTATATATTTATTTCTATATATTCCATGTTTTAACTATATAAATACAAAGAGTATTTATATAGTTAAAACATGGTATTACATAACAATAATATAATATGAGGTCAACATAATAATTTATAACTTACAATGTTACAATTGCCTCTAATCTCGACAAATAGAAAAGAGAGAAAAATCAAACTGCTAACATTAGACTCCATTAATAATGTTTAGCTATTTAATTTTTATCAAATTTTAGATGAAATTTAAAGTATAAAGTAAAGCCATAGAAACAGAGAGAGAAAATTATTAAATTAAAAATTGCTAATTATTTTAATTTAAAATAAAAATTTTTAAATTAGAAATTTTTCATGTAAAATTTTATATTGGTACTTAAGTAAATATTTGTGATAATTAGACGAAATATTCGCAAAAAGTTGAAATAGCATTAAAAATATGTGAAAAAGAGGAATTTATGACACGACCAACAATTATTGTGATGAAAGTCATCTATTGGATAAACAATTTGGTATAACTAAATCATTCATGTTTACTGAAAATTTATATTCATTCTAGATAGTAAAACAATTTAATTAATCTGATTTATTTTTATAATTCCTGTCTGAAATCTAATTGCATGTAGATCTTTGTTATAGGACTCCAGATAATTACTAGAATAAAATATTAGGAATTAACTTTATTTGTATATTGTGCAAACAAAGATCAGAGTAGGAATGCTTTTCTTGATTTGTTGAAATTGTTACTGCAAAGCATTTTATTCGATCGAAATAGGACTTTTCTCAATAGAAATTAGTAAATTAGGTTCGTTCTTTACGTGTGGTTTATGTTTATTTATCTCTGTTTAACCATCTAAACAATGTTCAAAATGAAGTTCAAATATTTATCTTGAAAATAATTATGTTTCCAAATATAAAGTTCATTATTAAGTAATACAGCTAATAGAATTACTAACAAAATAAGCATTTATCTTCAAAAATGTAACTGGAATTTGAAAATACCTTTTCTGATTAAGAAACATTCACAATAATCAAAAAATCATTCATAATCAAATGGAGTTTTCTCAATAATCAAATGGTAAAAGTCATGATAAAAAATTTGTTATTGATTCTTATAGATATTATTATAGACTGCTTTGGAAAGGTTTGTGTTTTATATATTACTGAAATATGAAAAATACAGTTAAATTTGATTGGAAAGTTAACAAGACATTATTTAAATTTTTATGTGTAAAATTTATTTTTTGCATGTTCAATTTTTGTTTATAAATTGAGAATTATTTTGTTTTATTCATTTGTTTGATCACTTTAAAAAAATTACAAAGCAGATTAAATTTCCAGAGTTAATTTTTTAATCTAATCAGAGTTTTTTTTTTGTATTTCTCATTATAATTATTAATTAATATTGAAGCGTAAAGTCTGTTTAATCCAGTTACTAGCCATGCAATTTTTATGATGATTTTCAAACGAAATAATTTATAGACTTTATACATACAGTTATCATTTCCATGTATGTAAAATTATTAAGCCATAATTAGTGAAAACATTTCTTAATATTTATTTTAACTGTGATAAATTCTTAATTCAGTACAATACCAGTATTTTTACTCTGTTGATAAATCCGGTAAATCGTTTAAATGTAACCTTTCAAGTAATGATTATACTGTATTAATATTTGAACCATTTAATGTAATATATAATTACTGTGGTTAATCAATCTGTTTATCTATTCTTGTTATAACGTATAATCATGATATTGGATTATATATTATACAATCCAATATGTATTATATACATTATCATCCTACTATCCTTCGAATAATAGATTATCCAATAAAGTTTATTCGATTAATTTTGATATTTTTTCATTTAAACAAAAATGTTTTATTTTAAAATAACAAAATTGTAATTAATCATTTTTTAAAGTTTTTTATATAAACATATTTTAATTTTTCAATTTAAAACTTAAATATTCCATAAATAAAATATGAAATATAAAATTTTATTAAGATAAGCATTATTAAGTCGATTTAAATCAATAATTGAGAAAAATGAATTTTAGTCATACAGTTATATATATATTTTTTAGGAAGAAAACTTAAAATATTTTATTGGTTTGATACATTTACTGTAACTTACTTATCGATTCTCAAAAGCTGAATATTTCCTCGCACATTTGGTGCTGTGCCAATGTTATCTTTCGGAAAAGCAATATTATACGACGATAACAAAATAAATGTATGTTTATACCTTCACGTTTTGCAACCAACTTTGATGTTATTAATATTTCTACCAAGTACTATATTGCTAAGTTGAAAATATGAGAATATCGACTTTTGAACTTTCAATTTGTCATTTTTTTATTGAAAAATAAAACGATTAAATACAAACTTAAAGTTTTATTTGACTAGATTAACTTTAAAAAGTTCTTATTACATAGTTTGTAAATATTTTATTTTAATGCTATTGTTTTAAATCTGTTCAAAGTAAGGATTTATTTCCTTAAAATAATTTTAACCAATAAAACCGCAGTAACCGCTAAGAGAAATATTTCAACTAGAATTTGGATACTTTTCTTACAAAAAAATCTCTTGCTACTTTGTCTATTGCTAATTAATTAATTGAAATAATATTTATATAGAATAATCTAGAAATGATAAACAAATTACAAAATCTTATACGAATTTTGGATAAACAGGACAACAAGATTTTTTTTTTTCTAACAGGATTTTTTTTTTCTAAATATACAAAAACTTAATTCAAAGAACAAAACAACAAAATAAATATATATAAATTCAAATAAATATTAAGAATAAATGAGAAATAACAATTCACATTATATTTTTATTTTTTCATAAAATTAAATTTAAAAAATAATATTCTGAAAGAAAAGTTTTATATAGTGTATTGAGCACTTTATTATATTAATTAAGGATAATATTGTGGCAACATAAAAGACAATTCTCAACATAAAAATTATAACAGATTTTAAATTTTAAATTAATTTAAATTATAAATATTATGTTTTTTTCATATTTAATTATAATTGTGAAATTTCTTGTTTCGTAATTAAATATAATCTTAATCAATCAATAAGTAATCAGAATAATTTCCATAACTTTTTTAGTAATGAAGTTCTTTCTACTTATAGAACTTTTGAGCTGATTAATGATAGTATATAAATCTTTAATATTCAAGAGCGATAAAAAATACATACTGTACTATAAACATTCTATTTAAAATCTAAAAAGCAACGACATTACCATGTCGTAGAGTTTAAGAACGACTTCGTGACACGAATAAGGAATCTTATTCTGATCAAAAAAATAAATATTCTACGCTTTACTTATCAGAAAATCTATATTCATAACATGAAAGCTAAATATATATTTAAAAACTAACTTTACGCTTTTTATCGTATTATTTATGAAACGATACGATGGCACTTATAAATTTATTTTGAATTTAAAAATTTTCATAAAATGAGAAAAATTAACAGAAGCAGATAATCGTGAAAAATTTCACTATTACACTACTTGATAACTTATATTGTTATAATATAATAGAATTGATTGTAAATGTATTAACAATATAAAAAAATTTTTTTTAATATTTCTGGTCAATAATTTTATTGATATTGCAAATGAAAAATTCTAATGATAGTAAGTAAATTCAATTTGTTGAAAATATTTATTCGGTACAAATGAAAGTTTAAAGGAAAAATTAATTTAGACATTGAATCATCAAGACGATAAATCTGCTAAACTTTTTATAGAATTTATTAAATATTGGAAAATATCCTTATAGACTAATATATGGAATTTTCCTATAAAAAAGTCTATTCATTGAAAGACTACTAAATTAAGCATTATCAAAATGATTGAAAAATCAATGAAACAAAATCAACTAAAATAAAAAAAACATATATATTAAATTGCTATTTGCCAATAACTTATGTGTAATTATAAGAAATTTAAAATAATATTAATAAAGTAATCCAAGACTGAGTAAATAAATAAAAAATGAATTATAAAATTATAATATTCAACTTTTTCAGAAAACGTGCTTTTAATGTACAGTATTCATTTTTTCGTCTGCAAAATATTTTAATAATAAAATATGGTAGAATATTAAAATTTTAAGAAATCGTTTCTTATTATTCAAACTATACGAATGTTAATTTTTGATATCCCCGATATAATCCTGTTTATAAGATCATAATTTAAAGATAATATTGCCTTTCATGCTATTTATCATATATAAATGATGTTATATTTATTTTAAAGACATTTTTCCTATAAAATATACATTGCAATACTTAATCATAGGTAAACGTTAATATATAATATTTATAATAGAATATTCCAAATGAAAATATTGAACTGGTTTATTATATAGTTTACACATTGTTATTTCGTTAAAATACTGTAGGCCTATATGATATTTTTCAGAATTAATAGCATATTTGTTCGATTTTATTTAAATTATAAAACAAAAATGAGAATGATTTTTTTACTATTATTATGTTATATTTTTATACAAATATATTAGTGCTCGTCTTTTATATTCTTATGAGTACTTTTTTTTAACAAAGAAAAGTTTTAAATGTCTTACTTGAAAACAAAATGTAAGATTATACATTTATATATAACTTTAGTGAACAAATATTGTAGGAGATCAGGGCCAATTGAAATTTTTTTTATTCATTTTTTTAAACAAACACTAAATGTTATAATTTTAAATCATCGAACATTTGTTTAGAACGAATGCTTGTAAACTTTTACATTATTTTGTTTACTTAGTAAAAATTTTATCTTTTATAGATATGTCAAAATATAAAAATGTTCCTGATTGGTGTAAGTTATAACAAATATGAAACATAAAAAAATAAATGCAGAAAAGTTGATTAAAATCATATTTAAAAAACATAAAGTAACGTCTTGTAAATTATATAGGCCTAACTGTTTTCAATCAACTTCATTATATGAATGCCTTAAAGTGATTTCCAAATATTTCATAAAAAACGGTTGTAATTTTTTTCCTGAATATTTTTCGTATACTCTTGCGATTATAATAAATATGACGCAGGCCATAATAAAAGACATATCGGATTGTATACTGCCCGCACGTTGCGAGTTTAAGACTATTGCATTATATCCATTTTTATACTCTTTGAGAATAAAAGCGTACAACCTTCAAAAATATAACAGCTAACTCCAAATGATAACATATTGATCACGATGGCAGACCATTTAATAAGCATGAACTATTAAACTGATAATCATAGATGATAACATCTACCAAAATTCTATAGTTAAAAATAAAAACGTGTATAGCTTTATTCAATTCTGTAATACTCTACAATACTGTATTTGAAACTATCTATTAATATTTTCCTTTTTCATTAAAAAAGTTATGTTGAATAACTTAAAAAAATTTATTTCTCGAAATGAAGTCGATTAATACACAATATGAGAGATCACGTACTAGTCAATAAAAACCGTGTTTCTGATAGTCGAATTATTGTATTTTAAATTTCTAAATAATAGTTTGCCCTTTGTTACAACTAGCTCAGGCCTCCCATATATAAACCAATTTGAAAAAAATTAGTTAAGCATCTTTTTTTTTGTTTTAAGAGGATATCTGAAACGATATCTTACAAAGTTTTTGAAGAGTAGTTTTTGAGAAGTTTTGTCCAGAAAACAAATTTTTCAGATTAGAAAAAAAAAATGAAATTTAAAATAATGTAATATATAATGAAATAGTTTTCAGTTTCTTAATTTGCTTTTGTTTTTTAGTTTTAGTATTGAAAGCATTCAATTCAAACCAGTAGCTAACAACTTAATTTAAAATTTGATGCATAAAAGTTGAATTAAATCGATAAAGGCCTACGAACTATTAATAAAAATAGTAATAAATTTATTCTTCTTTCTAGATTTTCTCACGGATGTGACATTTAACATAAAAATGCAATCCGTACTGGATAATTTTATTCTGAATTATTGAAACGATCAAGCTGAATTTTCAATATAGTGACAAGGAAAAAGGAAAAGTTTCAAAGTATAAATTTTTAAAGTTATTTTTGATGTCTGTTTGAAAGAATATAATGTAATAAAAACTAGAATTCTCTCAAAAAATTTTATAATAATTTACTATATATATAAAATTATCGAAACACTTAATAATCATTAAGTTAAAAAAGTAAGTTAAAACAACAGAAAATCTTTATTTGTAACATCATTCTACATTTCTTCTAGCATTCTTATTTTTCGCTGAAGTGAATAGAAATGTTTCATGATACTTATTTAAAGTTTAAAGATGGAAGTATTTTAACTATTTAAACTGGAAAGAATAAAACAAAATTAATTTTCTTAGCAAAGTGAATAAATAGAAGTAATTGTTTCTTCATCACTTTTAACTAGAAAAAATAAATGCAGTTGAGGAATTAATTACCTTAGAAGAAATAAAAATATATATTCACATTTATATAGTGAATGAATTGAAATGTTAGACAGTTATTAACAGGAGAATAAAGTGACTATTAAAAATTGAAAAAATAAATATTTATGTGTATCTTCTAATTAAATTATAGTACAAATTGATGATATTATTCTTTATTAAAATCCCCATTTGAAATAAATATTTTTAGTAAAAGTATATAATATTTTATATTAAATTTCTGTTGAAAATATAATTTTTTTTATATAATTATTAATTGAAAAGACTAACCACAGATTTTAAATTATAAACAATCTAATAATTTTAAGAAGTATAAAGCATATTTATAATTAATGTATAGATTTTATTTATATTTATTTTCTGCATATTTATAATTAATGTATAGATTAAAATATATTTCCTATTTAAAAATTTGATAAGATTCTTCAAATCATCTTATCCAATACTTTTAGTTATAATCTCATAAATACCTGCTAAAATAATATAGTAAATAAAAATATCTTGTATGATAAAAATTCTCCAATTATCTTTAATTATTATAGAAACATAATTAAATAACAACTTTTAAAAGGATATTTGTATATAAATGTATTTAATAAATAAGTTCTGAATTCACATTATGAAAAGTTCAGCATTTATTCAGTAGTATAATTATGAATGTCTGATAAATTATTGTTTGTTATCGATAAGATTTAAATAATTTTGGATGAAATTAATTAATTGAAATCATTGCAAATTATAAATAAATTGGAATAATTTGCATGTTAAAAAAATTCTATTTTCTATTCATAAATCAATGCTGATTAATAAGTAAAAAATACAGTATTTTATATCAGTGCAAACAATTATCGTTTTTATCTCCATTATGTTAATAATAATATTCTTATAATCAACGACAAAAATCACTTTTATAAATTTCACAACTATGACGACTTTAATTAATGAATTTCATCCTGAAAATTCAGCTGCTTTAAATTCTGTGATTATTATTATGACCTTGGCGTTATTATAAATAAAAAAAATTTCATTTACGCAATATATTCAAAAATTAAGAAAATAAATTTTAATCTATTTTCTTTATAAAAAATCCTTTTGTGTCATTTCTGCTCCACTTTTCATGCTTTTGTAGTTTAAAGATAATATATGGATATCTGATCTGTACCTTGACATCTAATTCATTAAAACGAAAATTAACAAGGCAAGCATATAATTACATTCCTCATGCACTCGATAGACGAGAAAAAAAAGGCATACTAAAAAATTAATTATTTTAATTTGGGAAAAGATTAATTCATTATTCTTTGTTAATTTTAACTACAATTCTCTCATTTTATGGTTCTTCTAAAAGTTCTGAACCTAAGTCAGTTTTACTTGGCTCCCGCCTATAACTGCCTTTAAGTACTACTTGCTTCCCCCATCTTAAATTTTCTTAAAGAAGTGTAATGATGACAAATTAAAAGCTGTAAAACTGTACTCGGTCAGTTTTGCGTTCAAGTCAATATGAACAACATAAGAGCAGCATTTTGGCTTGAAGATTAAATTTTCATTATTCAGTTGAATCAGATTTAAACACGTTTCAGTTAAATCAAAAACTCTCCCTCAGTTCTTTTTCTGTTTCTGATGGAATAATTCAAGATAATTTTCATGATGAATTAATATATTTCACTGCCATTTGTATTGTAAGGAGAAAATCAAATAAAAAAAAAGCAATCAAAAGAATATTTAAAAATGAATAAATTTTCGCATATCAGTTTATTAAAATTAAAAATTCAACTAATAGATTGGCATAATTATCTTCTGATGGGTGATGAAAATTTATTGGAAGCTTTCATCAATAATTTTTCCATTAACAATAATAATAATAATAATAATAAACGATAATGCATATAACTTCTCTTAAACGATTATCATAAGAAATAATATCTAAGTTTAATTTTTACATCGTATATATCGCCTTTCTTTTGTTATGATAAATAAATCAAAATATCACAATATTTTTTTCAAATAATTCAATAAATTCAGATAAAGAAAAAATCAACCAGCTTGCCATTCTCAATAAATTTTTAACAATAAAAAGCGAGAAAGTCACAAAATCATATTTTTCGTTCCAATTTTGTTCGTTTTATAATTAAATCTATTGTTAAGTTGCTTTATATATATATCTCAGAATTTAAAATATTAACAAATTTTGTACAATCTAATAAATTTACAAAACTTTAAACTGTATCTTGCTTAATATTGTTTATATTTTTTCATATTAACTTTTACAAACTTGAATAACAAAAAATCTGTCTCTCATGAAAACAATTATTCTAGCGTAGATTCAGAAAAAAAAAAAAAACTATTCTTAAACTTTCCTCAAAATAATAATAATAATAATAAACCATTATATGTTCCACTAAGACAGTGATTTCCAAACTTTCTATTTCTGCGCCCTCTTTTTTCATAAAAACTGGTACTCCCCCATTTTCATAGAAGTCTAATTTTATAAAGACTTTCTTACTTACAATTTAATATTACAATTTAAAACAATATACCATATTTTGTATAATTAAAGTTCTTAATACATAAAAAATATATATTATGGTGCAATAATTTTTAATACAGTTAAATAAATCTTACAAAAAAAAGGATATATATTTAATACAACATAATATTTAATGCGATGAATAAACTTTTTTCAGCAAAAATTCTCTCAAATTGGGTTGTCATCAGATATCGCTACTCGCTCTTTTGAATCACTGAATAAGATCGATATTTTGTCTTTAAAACAGCTACAGCAGAAAGTTTCTAGATATATAAATATACATATATTTATATGTATATTTGTAAATCTATGCTGATTCATATTTTTTTTCGACACCAATTTGAATTTACTTTTTGTTTGTTTGTCTCAAAAATGATATTTTGTTAATTCTTGCGCGCTTCCTAGTGGGGCGCGCCCCACAGTTTGGAAAACTCTGCACTAAGAGATTTAACATTTTATGATTAAGCTTGAAGCCAATTCACATTCATGTAATAAACAAATTCGGACAAATCTGTTGGGAAAAAAGAATCACAAATAATTTATTGTCACTAACATAGTTTTTCAAGCCAATATTTTGAACTGAACAGTGCATCTCATTAAAAATGATAAACGAAATCAATCTTCGTTTCTTTAGATGAAAATAAACTTAATCATATATGGAATTCTTAAAATTTTCAATATACACAATTTGATTTGTAAATAAAATCTATTTTTAATGGAGATAAATTTTATAGAAGTGAAGTAAGATTTTTTATGTTGTAATTATACTGTAAAAAATATCTATTAAGAAACCTTAAAACTTTTTAATTTCGAGTAGTATACTTACAAACTTTTATCAAATGATCATGCATATATAACGATTTTTATGGTATTGTCTTCATATTTTATCAGAGTTTGTTGAATGTAGAATTTCGTTATTTTGATATAATGGTTTAATACTTAATATATATTCAAATAATAATATATATTCAGCATACAGTTATTATCTAATGTTTAAATTACATATAGATTTCTTTGCACTCAGTAACATACAATAATATTTACAAAAAACAAATAATCTTTAAATTAAAAGTAATATAATTGCTATTTTACAAAAATAAATAAATATTCTTTCAACTTTTTCTTAGAACATAGCATATTTTCTTTTACAGATAATTCTTTTTAAGATAATTGCAATTTATAAACTATGAGTTTTCTAGAAAACTTACAGTTTATAAAATATATTAATTTTGAATGTATTTGAATAGTTCATAAATAAATAAACATTTAAAACATATTATACAGTAAATAAAATGCAATTATAATATAAGTAATAAATATTTTATAGATTTTAATTATTTGATTTTATACAGAATTGAGATGAATATTAAGTCGAATAAATGTCAAAAGATGAATGTATTATTAAAATCGTTTAAAAATTAATGCAATATATAAGTTTATAAAAATATTAATGGTCGATAAAGAATAAAGTTCTTTATCAGTCAATTAAACCAAAATATAGTTTCAATCTTAATTCTAATTGAGACTTAATTTTTTAATAAAAATTACATTTGATATTTTTATAATTATTGGTCTTATATCTTCTATCCCAAGACATGATAGAAAAAGCAACTCAAATTGTATGTAAATTTAATTATATTTTAACAACTATAAATTATATGATATATAATGCAGTATATTTTCAAATCGGCAATTACATTATAACTTATTTTAAAATTCTTTAATTTCATAAAATTATTAATCAAAGATACATAACTTATTAAAAATTGTTAGAAAATGCATGAAATAGAGTACAGTATTATTTACAAAATGTGCATATATTTTAGAATATGCTATTAATATAGCTTATGTTATAAAAGTCGTTTCAGAATATCGCGCAGAGTGTTCAATATTCTGAAGCGAAAGTGCTATTTCTATAAAATTTTTAAACAGTTCGAAATTTTCTAAAAGAGAGTTAAAATTTAAGAATGAAATAGAAATTTACGAAAAAAGATGTTACAAACATTTCTTTAAAAACGTATAGAAAAATCTTGACAACAATGGGAAATAATTTATTTTAATGAAATATTATAAACAAGCAGAAACAAAATATCTCTATGGAAAAATCGAATTAGTCAATGTCAAAAAATAATTCATTTTGCGGATTTGTTTTAATGATGTTATCATATATTAGATCAAAATAAACTATAAACAAAAAATAAATCGTTATTGAACATTTTAAAATAACATCATTATAAAATTTTTCATATTTCTATACTGTATATCGATTTATATCAAAATATAACACAATATTTAATATCAATCACATATATATATATATATTATAAATATTTATAATAAATATTTTATGCATAAATCAAAATATATTTATTAAACTATATTATTTAATATGATTCAAAACAACATTAACACAAAATAAAATAATATTTAAGTTTCATAATTCTTAATCTCTAATCATGCCAAATAATCTGATTATTTGTTATTTATTTTATTTGAAATAAAAAAGGGCCAACAAAATATCTCTTCACAATTCAGTTGTTAAGATAAAATACCATATGGGTATTACTAAAAAATTTTAATAAATTAATAATCCCAATTGTATAATTAACATATTTTTGATACTTTCATTCCTTTTCAAGATAAAACAAAATTGTGTAGAGAATAATTTATTAAAACTTAAAATTTTTATAGTTAGTTATAACTATTCGAATAATTTTATGCATATCAGAGGAATGAACAATGTCTGTTTATTTTTATTCAAGTATTTTCTGTTCTTTTTTCTTATTTATCTATAAGTTAATAATCAATGAACATTATCTTGAAATGTTTAAAGTTTTAATATGCACCATTAAAAATTAAAACAGAAAAATCTGAATGAATAACAATTGATCAATATCAAATATTTCTCTTTATTTGATCCTAAAATATGCTGCGCCTTCAATATAACTTCTCTACTTATTTGCAGCTACTCACAAATATACAGAGGCACAAATGTTAAAAAATATGATGCACATACAAATGCTTTAAATGAGTTTGGTGTAAATTGATAATTCGGAAAATTTTATATTAAGAAAACTTTTTTAATTAAAAAAAATATCTATCCATTAAAATATAAAGATTATCATATCCACAATCTTTTCACCAATTCTAAAAATTGATCATAAATTTGTGGATATGATAATCAAAAACAATGATATAGGAAATATTAAAATAATAATAATAATAATAAGTAATGAATGAATGAAATAAAATATTGAGAATGGATGAAAAAAATAAATAAATATATATGTTACGGTAAAATTGATTAATTGGTGATTATGCATAATTACCAATCATCTTGGTAAGTTTGATAAATTTCACTAAATTTTTCACTTTTACCGTCGATTTTATATAATTCCCAAATGAAGCTGATAAATTTGATAACCAGAATTTCTCACTTTTACCGGTGATTATGTATAATTCCCAAATGAATTTGGTAAATTTGATAAATGTTGCTGAATACATTACTTTTTAAGCGATTTTTACTTAATTTCTAAAATATTATTCATAAATTTGATAAACTATCATGAAATTTCTCAAATTTTGTTGTTTTAATTAATAATTTAATTATAGGGTTCTCTTGTTTTACTTTTACAACACCCCTCTAGCACTCATTCATCTTTAACTTCGATTATCTCCAACTGTTTCAGTACTTTTTCAAAATCCCTCCTAGCCAAATCCGTGTTTCTTTTAAAGATGCTTTTTACAGTGTTCTTGAGGATACGAGTTTAGATGTATCCTTTTACGTTTAGGGACAAAAATTGATAAGTCGGATATGATTTTTGTAGTAAGTTGTTGCAATTTTATCCCAAATCATCACGAGGAATTATCTTTACTTAGCACTTATACAACATGCTCAGTTCACTTGCCATTAATTCATATTTCCTCATTTTTTCATTTTCAACAGTTGTTAACAAATCTTGATTTGTGATTTCGATCTCAAAAAAAGATATTTCTTTTTTATCACATACAAAAATATCGGGTCTATCGTGTTCAAGTTTTATAGAAATCTTTATCTGAGTGTCAACTCTAATTTCTGAATCTTCATTTGCGATTATTTCTTGAACCGAGTGAGATTTATTTTCTTTTACTGCTTAAAGTCCAACTTATTACATAAATGATGATGAATACAGCGAACTAATTCATAACTTGACGAAAATGCATTGTTAATCAAATTTACCATCCTGGACTGGCTATTATGCATAATGTCCGGTAAATATGATTAATCAAGCGTGATTTATCATATTTAACACTTACGCACCGATGAGTATGCCTAATTACCAGTAAATGTAATAAATTCGCAATATAGTTATCTCTCCTATAACATGGTTTCTCTCTAACACGATTTGGAAACATCCATATAACACGGTGCTTGTAAAACATAGTTTTTACTTAACACATTTAGAAAATTACATTTATACCCCTACAACACAAAACATTTTCAGTAAATTTTGTAAATCCATACTAGGGATACAGAATACACACAAAATGCAATCATTGGGAAATACTTTGCTAAAATTAGTCATAAATGTAAATTCGCTAGTTTGCCTGAGAGGGACGATACTCAGTCTATTTTCGATTTCAATTTGAAATGGAGTTAATTGGCGATCATTGAGCATTTTGTGTTCCAAACGTTCAGTTCTTGGATAAAATATAAGTTTTTATTCTTCAATACGGTAGCGGAATGTGAAAGAGAAGAAAAACTATTTTATTCATAAATATTTTTTAGATATATGTTAAGAAACGATTGTGTTCTATCGCGTGGTAATGGGTTAGATTACAAATTTTATAGAGTAGAAGATTCATAAATTTTTAAAGGAAAAAAGTTAAGAAAATGAAATTTGATAAACTGTGATAAGGAAGATATAATTATTAAATGAATGTTATATAGGCTGTATACTTTTTTCTTTCTTTTTTGTTTAACGTATGTTGTTGTTCTTAGGTTCTTACGTATATATTTTTTCTTTTTTTATGTTTCGTGTTATTAATATTCTTAATAAAAGTTAAGTTTCTTATGTGGAATTAAAAAGTTATTTATTTTTAATTCTTTTGGAACGTAACTCATCTTTTTGTATTGGTTCCAGGTCTTTTATATAACACGGTTTCACACAATAAGGTGTTTTTCAAGAACCTATCTACCGTATTATATAGGAGGGATACCCGTATATGAAAAAAATTATCACTTTTATCGAAATCGTTGGTGATTATATATAATAACCAACGATTATGCATGATCACCGGATTTATCACTTTTACCGTAACATATGCATACAATAGTTAAATTTTTAATATTGAATTTAAAAATTAGATATTGGTCAAGATTTCTTTCAAATCAAGATGAAACAAGCAAAAATACTATACAGCATTATTAAAAGATTGATGCTAAATGGATAAAAGTTAAAAATTAATGTCAAATATCGATTTGAAAAGATTGATTAAATTCATGATTTTAATTAAATCATTTTGAGTAAGCGTCAATTCCTGACATTAGTTAAATGGCAGTTACTGAACTAAAATTTGTCGAGTATATTAGTTCATTGATTTAAGTTAAAGTCATTGGCATAATTTATTAGTGTTTCAATGAATTTAAATATCGGATTAAATATAATAAGAATAAACAAACAAATTGGAAAAAAATTATTGAAATGGTGCTGTAAAATTAATTCAATATTTGTTTAAAATGTGAAATAATAAAAATTTTATAATATAAATAGAGATTATTCTGACGAAGGTAAATAATGTTACAACTAAAATATGGAATGTTAATCTATAATTATATTTAATATATTATTTTTATGTATATATTCATTTGAAAAAATATATATATTTAATATAATTATATATTTTTTTTGGAATGCATTGAAAGTTTCGTATAAATAAAAATAAATTAAATATTCTACAATTTATTACTCAATTCGCGGTAAAGTCAAAAATGGTAATTGATAAAAAAAAAAAAGAATGATAAACTCATTTCGTTTAAAATAATTTTTCAAAAAAGTAGTATATTTTTACTTTTTCTACATTCAGCATTAAATTTTCATCATTTCTTCAATTTATTTTTTATTTTTTTTTTTTTTTATCTAATTTAGAGAACTTGAATAATGAGGTCATTTGAAGAATTCAAATGATCTCGTTATTGAAGTTATTTAAAACTGATAAATTAGAATAAATAAAAGTTTAAATGATTTTAAAAGGATTCTTGGAAAATTTAATAAAATCTGTTACGAAAAAATTATTACCAAGAATTGAATTTTTTGTAATAAAGCAATTAGGAAGTTACAAATTCTATTCTAACAAAACAAATAAAAAGAAGGCAAATTCTATAATTTAAACATTTGTTGAAAATATAGATAAAAGACAAAAATTAAAAGATCAAAATGCAATATTGATACAAAAGCATTACTTTCAGAGTTTCGTAAATAGGCCGATGTATATAGTAGTGTAATTAGTAAATCTTACTTTATATCTTTCACTTTTATAAAAGTAGAGAATTGCTTAACGGTATATGATAAATGAACAGCGATAAGAATGTCACAAAAGTGATATCCTGAACGTATTATTTGATTTTATATCACAAATACATCACAGAAGAAAACTCTCTTTTGAACAAAACTTAATCAATAAATTTACAAATAATATAATTGTGAAATTATGAAATGTAAATAATCACGAAAGCTTATTTCAAACAAAAACCTCTTTAATTTATTATATTCTGTATGATTTTTAATTCTAAACATAAAATATATCAAACTTATATTTTTAAATATTATGAATTAATGTCTTTTCTTTATCGACAATAATGTTCTTTAATTTTTTATTTTATCTATGAAATTTATTCCATGTGAAAAAATTCTAAGATAAATTATTAATTATGGAACGTGAAGCACATTTTTCAATTTTTAAAATTGAATAATTTTTTAGGAATTATATTAATAAAAGTGTTTCACTTAAACATAAATAAAATAAATTTGAAAAAATTACTAATAATTTAATTCAGTTTATCATTTATGAAATTTTTCTAACAAGGAGAGGACCAACCTCGACCCTCCCAGATTTTGCTGAAATTTTCTTATATTATAGTACACAGTTGCCA
>WUQG02326480.1:0-18883 GCA_011317285.2 Androctonus mauritanicus | reverse complement strand
ATTTTTACCGATTTTTAAACTCCGAAGTCGGGGGTCGGCTTATACACGGATCGGCTTATATTCGAGTATATACGGTACTTAAAAACTATTCAATATTGAATTGAATTGAAATTGAAGAATTCAAACAGTAAAAACACAATTGATAAACTCAACATGATAATACTGATTTAACTTATGTTTTTAATCTGTATTTTGAATACTATTACTAAATGTAGTTGATTTTGTATGCAAATTTTATTTTTTTTTATTCTCTTAAATTTGAATACAAAAAACCTTGTACCTAGAAAAACTTTGTCTTGAAAATGGAATGGCTTTTAAATTCAGGGACATTTTCCAAAATTCAGAATACATACTGATGCAAGACATTGTATCAAAATCTGGAACTGTCCTGGAAAATCCAGAATGAATGATCACCCCTGTATTTATTATATTATTGTTAATGCCATTGTTATAGTAATTAAGTTCCATTCTGTTGAAATGTTTTTGTTGTTAAAACTGTTCTATTCCATTTAGGGTGTTGTATGTGCTAAAGAGGACTTATTAAAGTTGTAAATGCTTCTTTTACTAATAAATATTTCTCTGCTTATTATGAGTTTGTTTGTCTAAGTTTATTGAACTTTCAAGATAGATAGATCTATATTTTCATAAAATATTTATAATATTCCAAAAATTAGTCTATCCATAAAATATTAAATATCCTCATCAAGAATATTAGTTACAACTATAATACAAAAGTTAAAAATGAAAATATTAAAAATTTTCTTAAATATAGTGATTTTACATAAGATTTTCTTGGGTTTATTGAAAAAATTACATTTTTATTGTTGCAACATCAAAAAACAGCATAATTGATATAGTATATTCTCCCTAGTGATATTATTATATTTATTCAACCTTAAAACTATATTTATTCATAGATGTAACTTACAAATATAGTGTGTTTATTTTCTTTATTACAAAAAAAATTATGATAAACTAATTTTTATGTGAAATCAAATTTATGGAAGTTGAATTTACATAAAATAAGAAATATTTGCAATTAGAATCCATCAAACAGATTTTAATTATACTTAGTTCTGATTCAGAATCTTTGAGGGCAGCAGTATAGCTACAGTTTAAGCCACCTTCTTTTGAGAAATACATAATACACATCAAACCTATTTAGACACAGTTTGAAAATTAAGAAAAGATATTTTATGTATTTTATTTATAAATTAAAATACAAAATTACATATGTATTTTTCTTGCTTTTTTATCAGCAAAGTCATTTATGATATTATCAAAATCTATTTCATTTTTTAGTGATGTTCTATAAACTATTATGTAGAAAGATTGTAAATTGTAAATCACTCATTCTGCAGCTAAGATAATTTTTAATTATTTTTAATTTAGAAAAACTCCTTTTGCAATTAGTAATACTGACTGCAATTGTTAAAAAAATTCTAATAATTCTATAATAATGTTAGGAACAGTTTTCCAGCCTATATTTTTATATAAATTTTAAAAGTTCAAGAGGATCTTTATCTTCTTTCTAAGTTTCTATTTGATTTTGAATAGTGGGAATAGTTGATCTCAGAATAGTTGATAATTTTACTCTTCTTATTATTAAAAAAGTATTTAAAATTTTTTTTTTAATGCCAAAAATGCCAGCCCAAAAAAAGTGCTGCCTGGGAAGGACTGCCCCTCTGCTCTGCCCTAGCTATGCCACTGTTTGAGGGCCCATATTTTAAAAAAATATACTTTAAGAAAAATGAATATCATATAATTCATATAATTTCTAAGCATGTTTCTAAATCTATAAAACAAATTTTATCAAAACTGACATTTTTGAAGATCATTTAAATTTTTTCTGGATCTATGTAATTTATCTCAGATAGAAATATAAATTTATCTTAAACATATTCAATATGTTAACAGTTTTTGTTTTAAATTTTCTTAATTTGACTAAATTATTATATGAATTATTGAAAATATTTCTAAAAAATATATTTAAGATTAAATGCTTACCACATTTAAATTGCAAATGAAAGACTTCTTCAATAATTTCATCTTCACACTTTTTAATAAAGCTATCATCAATCCAATCAATTGCCAAAATTTTACGATTAGGCAGAATAATATATCCAAATGGAATACTAAATAAATTTAAAATTTTAAGATTAAATTTCAATTATTTAAATTTTCATAAGTATTTTATTTAATTCTTTCAAAATATTCTTATAAAATAATATTTTTTAAATCATCTCTTTAATATATATTTAATGCAAATTAAATGTTTTTACATAATATTTACTTTAGTTTTAAATCCAGTTATATTTATAACATTATTCATAAATTTTGAAATTGTTTTAAATATTATGCAGTATATTCTATTTTGTAGCTTTTATGTCCTCAATAAATTTGTATCTAATTTGAAAATTATTTTTGTCTCATATTCATACAAGCTGTCTTGCTTCCAAATAATATCTGCACAAGTTTATGAATCTGCAATACAGATTCTTTTATGGATTCTTTGATTGGAAGGCTAAAATATATTTACTAATTTATAGTTAACTGCATAGAAGTGTTTTGTACCTCATCCTGGAGAACTTATGATCAGATTTAGGTCATATATCCCCAGACTTTTTCAAAACAATCTGGGCCTGGCTTATCAACCATCTCATAGTTGATCTTATTATAGATATATACAATTCATAATTAAAATTGGAATAATACCACTGTTTAGTTATCTTTGAGAGGAAAGGAATATAAAACAAGAAGGGAGATCTCAACAAGAGTGTGAAAGTGGTAGCATGATAAGCATGGATAGAAATTGCTGACAAAACAATGAAATATATTTAGAAGAAAAGTTTCTCTTTTTTCTTCATTGATATTCAAGAATCAGATTCCATTTCAAAAGTCAAAACTGTTGTTGCATAACATTAGACAATAAAAAAACCCTAATGTTATGACAAAAGCTTGATTTGGAAGTTGATTCTAAAAATGTTTCTGAAGTGCTATAATCCCATGATGAAGAACTCAAATTCCGATGATCTTATTGAAATTTAAAAGTAAAATGTATTTGAAGGATCTGATTTTAATTTAAATTTGCAGATCAGATCATGTTGATTTGAAAACTGACTTAGACTCATTGAAACATCATTTATTTGAATATTTGTACAATGAATAGCAGCAACAAGACAAGAAATAAAGAGAATACTTATTCCCTTTTAGAAGATTCTGAGAGAGAAAAAGAGATATTTATCTTGCAAGGATCAGCATTTTGATTTCCTTAAGCAATGGTCAAAGACTTGTTTATTGCAATTATCTATTATTAGATATTAGTGATTATTCAGAAGGTTGACTGTAGTTCAAGAGAGAATGTCCTTTTCTCATTAAATTGTCATTTGATTTATCAGATTTCATAGTTTTTTGTAAAACTTTCATAAGTACAGCATAAAGATATCTGTTTTTCTTGGTCAAAATTTTTAGTCTAGAAATAATTATATCATTTTAATATTATTATATTTATGGGAAAATCAGTCTCAACTTATGCTGTCTCAAATAATGTTACTGATCTCAGTCCAATCTAGAATGTAACTTCAGGGGATGATTTAATTTCATATTTATTAAAATAAACAGCATCCTTCAATAAATAGCATCTTTTAATGTTGTAAAATAAAAAAAATAATGTCCTTTAATAAATGATGCTCCTTTTTTAAAAATTTTATACATGTTTACATTTTCAAATATGTATAGATTTTTTTCAGATTTTAATGATGTAATTATTTAAAAATACATAATAACCATAATATATTTTGCATAAATCATATTAAAATATTCAAAAAATTGAAATGTTTTTTATTGTAAAATCTAAATTAAAATATCACATAATAATGTTTAAGAAATCAAATATATAATAAACAGTATTCTCCAATAAATGGTGCAGTAAATTCATAGAAAGAACAGTTAGTATACCATTTATTAGAATATATAATAATAAAATATAACTAATTATTATATAATAAAGATGGAAGAATATTTGCTTATATATTTATATAAAATAAAAAATTCATTCTACCTTTTTAGTTTCGTGTCTGGGATAGAAAAAACACCAAAATGAAATAAAAATCCATTCTGAAACAAAATTAAATATATGGAAAAATTTTAAAATGATGAAATGCATAAATATGCACATATATAAACTTGATCTTCTTAAAAAAATCTGATATTTATAATAAATTTCAAATTAAAAATTACCTGGATAAGATTTAAGTATATCTTTAAATATAAATAGATAATTCTAGAATGAAGTCATAATTTATAATAAATAGCAATATGCATAAACAATTTTATTTTAAAAAATAAAAAAGATATTTAAAAATTTAGCAACAGCTTCAAGTTAAATATAAAAATTTAATACCAAACACTGTGTAATTAAAATCAAACCAGTGATTCAGGACATTTTCAACAAACACATGATCATCATGTAAAACTAATTGATCTTTTTTTATTTGAAATTTTATTTGAATCCTATAATTATTAAGTCTGCATTTAACTCGGGAATGGTTTAAATCTTTATCTTCACACCAAATTGACAATTAGGTCTCAAATTAGAATAAAACAAAATCTGAACTAGTTTGTAGGATCTTAGAATAAAATTAAAGGTGCAGGAGCACTTTCGGGCTGGACTGCACCTCTTCAGCTGTGTAGAGAAAAAGCTCACTTTCTCTACGCAGCTGAAGAGGGGCAGTCCAGCCCGAAAGCACTCCTGCATCTTTAATTTTATTCTAAGGTCCTACAAGCTAGTTCAGATTTTGTTTTATCTTTATCTTCTCTCAACTGAGCCAATAATATGGAATACAGAAACTTATTTTTTAACAGAATATTGAATTATACATCATTTTAAATATTTTTCAATGCAGATTCTAATTTTGCTTTTACACTTCTATTATTTACTCCAAAAGAAAAAATTCAAAGTTTATAAGTAAAAACAGAATTTGTTTTCCATGAAGTTGGCTCATTGTGAAAAAAATTACAATATTTCAAAAACTTAATTAAATTGAAACCAATAATTTAAAATTGTTGTATTATTTTAAACAAGATTTTGATATAAAATAGTTAAAATAAAAGTGCAAGAACAGCATGAAAATGGCCTTAATCCCTTATATATCAAAATAAATTCTAAAACAATAAAAAAAATTTACTTATAATTATTCTGATTGTTTCTGAACCTGTTAAGACAATATGATAAAATCAATTAAAAATAATAAAATCATCACTATGGGTTTTTCTAAAGTTCTTTTAATGCACTTCTATTTCATTATTATTGTTTAGTGTGTATAATGTGAAATTTTTCATCTGAACCAATTCTATATGCTTGAGATTTAGAGATATTAGGAAAGGGATTATTTCAAATAATCCAGCACTGCAACAATTTTTATATCTATTGTGCACTCTTCCCATAACAAGTCCCATTTTATACATAAAAGACAATATCTTCTTGATTTGGAAGCAGATGGATTTTAGTGCCCGTATTATTAATACATTAATATCTTCTTTAATAGGACTGTACAAAGATCTTTCCGCACAGGGAAATATAACCTTGGAAGATCATATCTTAGCTCAGAAAGGTCAAGACATTCACACAATATGTGAATCTTTCCTCCCTGACATTTATAATTGGGAATATCAATAATCCAACTTAAGTGAAAGTGAAATAAATAAAAGTAAACTATAAGCCAAATGAATAAGATAAACTGCTTATTCAAAAACATTAATCTATTTTTAACTGAAGCAGACTTTAGATGGATAGCTAAAAACATTTTTGAATAAACAGTTTATCTTATTTATTTGGTTTATAGTTTACTTTTATTTAGTATTTATAGTAAGAAGTTTTACATTATGAAGATGTCTCTATTTGATTTAATAATTACAACAAACAAAATATTGTCTTTTATATTTTTCTAATTAAAAAATGTAATCTATTACATTTTTTAATTAGAAAAATTTTTAATCAATTAAATGAATTGTAATAAAATGCTTTAATATAAATTCAAATTCAATAATATAAAAGTGATTATTTTATTTTTGAGTTAGGACTAATTTTTATTATTATTCTGGTAAAAACTATATTGAAGATACCTAAAATATGAATTAATTGAATATTTTTATTTCATAAATGAATATATATAATATGATCTTTTTATTTTTGTTAAATCAGAGATACTCAACATGATAATTTATATTTTTAAATACATACCAATAGATATCCATAAAAATTTATTCCATGATTAATATCATTCCAGGTATGAGTATCTGAAATATATTTTTAGGTTGATTTTATAAACAATGAAATATAAGCAAATTAATTAAAATTTAATGTAGTAATGATGATGATAAAAATTAATTATTCTAGTCTACTAATTTTTATCATTTCATTTTATTAAATCATCACCATAATGGAAAATTTTGTTATGACAAAATCTTATCATTAATGATAATACAGTATTATATCATAAATCTTTTTTGTATAGAAATGAGAAATTGGTACAGAATGCTTTTGGATATTCATCTTTATTCAGTATAATATACTAGCAGTTTCCAAAATTTTTTGAATTTCAAAGCCCTTTTTAATAAAAAATTATATAGACTCCATATGTTGCTTCCATATAAAGTATACTCCTGATTAACCAGAGTAGTTGGGAAATGAATTATCCTGGATAATTGATTCCCTAGATAAGCTGCAAAATATCTTAAAAAAAAATCAAAATTATGGACAATATGAATTTAATAATAAAAATAAAATGCATACATACATTTATCCAAATGTTCTATACTTTGTTGAAAAAGAAAACAAGAAATTGTTTTATTTGTAGCAAGGAATTATTATAATATTTATAATTTTAATTTGATTCTAATTTTTATCATCAGTTATTTAAGCTATAATAAAGAAATTAATGTGTGGCTTTTGAAAGTCTTTCAGATAGTACATCTAAGATAAACCATCGGTAATTAACTATCATTTTTGAGTTCCAGATTACCCCTGGTTAATCAACAATACAGATAATCCAATTCCAGATAATTGGAAACCTAGAGTATATATATACCATATATATAAATACATATGCTGAAGGCTCAAGAAATCCTGTAAATATATATACCAGTATATTTACAGGATTTCTCAAAAATAGATATACATACTTTGATACAATGACCTCTGTATTTATTTATTTATTTAACCTGTTGTATGCCATTGATGGCATTCACCATGCATAACAGGGACAAACAATAAAATTTTACAACTGCAATTTGATGGGTCTTAATCAGTTTATTGCAGATGTGTTTAGGGTTTTCAAAAATAGTTTCTAATGATGATTCCTAAATGTTTTCTGGCTGAAATTTTTTATTTTAAATGGTTTTTATCAAAATTAATTTAACTGAATATTTTTGGAAAATTCACTTTTTTCTCCCATTCTTTCTCTATATTCTAGATTACTGTATTTATATTGTTTGATTATATGTTAAAATAAAATTAATTATTCAAACTTTTTATAAAAATTAAATTTTTATAGTATGAACTATAAAATCTTAAAATTTAAAAAATGTTATAGATGACGCCAAAATTTTATATAATTTTATTAAAATAGACAATATTTTTTATTAATCACTGATTTTTTTACTTCATTTTCATTATATTTTTTGTCAAAAAAATGATAAAAGATCTTCCATTAAAAAGGGTATGACACTTTTATTGTTTTATTGCTGCCAATCATTTCCTGTGATTTTCCTGCCAAGCCTATTATTTTCTGGAAAGTTAGTATTGGATTGGTGTAAGAATCAACTATCAGACAGTTCAATAAAAGTAAAATAAAGAATATTATAGCTATTTATGTATGAGACAATTTTTGTTTTTGATTTGTTTACATTTAGGTTTTTTGATATAAATTCAAAAATTTATAAAATATTAAATTTAAAATTAAGGAAAAACTCATCAATTAATATAAATTATTAATAATAATGACATTATTTCAATAAATTTTTGTAAATTTTAAAATAATTACACAACATACCTTAATTAATATTCATTAATCAAAATTTAGGCCAAGGAAGACTGAGAATAAACTACATGGATAATATTAAGAAAGGAAAGACATATTGCCAAATTAAATGACTGGCCACAGATAGAATTCTATTGCATAACAGACTTTCTACTCACCAACCTTTCAGTTGAGAAGAAGAAGGACAATCAAAATTTGCATATTAATTGAGTTTTTATCAATTTTTTTAAAAATATTATCTAATTTTCTTCATTTATGGTTCATTTTATTCAGAAAACCAACTGCTATCCAAAGATAACATTTATTATGTTAAATGGCTAAATCTTCATATAAAAAAACATGTTTTTGGCAATCTCATATACAGAACATAAACTTCTGAAAAAAATGGTTTGGAAAAAATGCTTAAACTGTTTGAAAAAGAATAAAAAACATAATAAATTGTAAAAATTTCAAAACATTTTGATGAAAATTAAGTAAGATATGATAATTTTAATATTTTTCATATTAATTAGGCTTAATAATAATAATTTCTGCCATGCAACAGATTAATGCCAATCTAATAATTTAGTTACATAAAGTAAAATGTTTAAATATATAGTAATAACTTTCACAAATTACTGCATTTATCCTAAATTATTGAAAATAATGTAAGATTTAAGCACTTTACATGGTTGGTTACTAAAAATTCTTTATTTGGAGTATTTCAGGTTAATAATCAAAAATACCAAAGTAAAGAATTTTTAGTAACCAACTGCATAAAGAGCTTAAATCATACATTATTTTTAATTAAATATATAGCATATCATCTCAAATGTTAAAATGATATCATACCTAAAATTCCAATCATTTTGAAACTGATAACATGATAAGAGCTGAAATGGCAGTGTACTAACTAGCCATTCCAAACATAAATGAAAAGCACATAGGAATAACTAAAAGAAATTAATAGATAAATTGCAGGAGCACAAAAATTGTATAATTTCTGGTCAAATGAAAACTGCTTTGATCCGACACTTCAATGAATATTCTATAAAAATAGACTGGGGAGAGGCTAAGATATTAAAATACTATTTAATCAAAGAGAGAGTATCCTAAAAGAATTATGCTCACAATCTTGCATTGTAGTAAATATTGCAATGTTATAAATAACCAGCAGTCAGAGAATGTATCCATTATCTAAGTTTTCTTTACATAAAGGTCTATAATTTACAATAATCTTTTAAATTTAATACATTAATATAGATATTTCTGTACATTATATTTTATTAATTTGTGTTTTATTTTTTTATAGCTGTTAAACCAGGTTAATTTGTTTCTTATCAGCTTTGTTTTCCAGATGTATTTCAGAACATAAAATAATCTTTTGATTTTTAAAAAACTAATAAGAACTGTATTCTATTCTAGGAAAGAATTTTTCCATTCTATAAAAGAATGTTCTATGTAATGTTATAATGTTCTATGTGAATGTTCTAATAAAGTTATAACTTTATATTTCTATATTATGCTGATGATGATCATTTAGACCAAAAATGTTTTGTCCAATAAAGTTTATTTATTGCTTCTGTAACAAGTACTAAGGGTATGTTTATTTGAAATTTAAATTTAATGAAAAATAATTAATTTTTCTATTTTAAAAACATAATCTACTAGTATTTTAAATATAGTGAAACTTGATAATTCAGCTTTCAATTACCAACTTTTTTGACATTGTTCAACCAATGGATGCTTAAGCAGATACTTTTTGCTTATCAATTAGATAAGGCAAAAATTCAACTAACTCATACACCAATGCTATATATTCAATTTTGTTATATTCAGCTTTTTTTAGGTTTATCATTTGAAAGATGAATAAGGATTGCTTTATGATCATATAACAAAATGAAATGTCTATCATGAAAAGTTAATTTTGTAATAAATTGGAATATCAAAAAGCAAATCATGGAAATTATTTTAAGAGGAATTGTAACAAGTGGTAGCCAAGATGTCTGCTTACCCAATGGCAAGTGGGCCCCTTTAAAAATTCTTATAAAAATTAAATGATAGCCTTTTAGTTGTGGGTGGGCCCCTTTGTCTCCTGGCAACCAATATTTTTAGATCCACTATTGTAACACTTCAAAAACTTCATAATATTGACACCCTTTATGGTCAGCCAAAAAACAATTTATAAAAGTTTATTCTAGTTAAATATCATTCTATTTATCCATTTTTTCCTGTTTATTTAATTAATTCTTCCTTCATATAGATTAAATAATCAAGGTTTCATTAATTATCATTCATACTCACTTTTAGTTCTTGTTCGAATTCCCCATAAATATAACTCCAATTCAGGATCATTGTCAATTAATACAGTTCCAATACTTTGTCCCCATTGATCATATGAATTTAATTGATCCAATATCCTATATTTAAATTATTATTGATTTAAATTTATTGTCATTTATAAATGAGGAAAATTAAAACTAATCACAAATATTATTTTTTCTATTAAATTAATTTGAAATTAATACCTTTCAGAATTAAATATTTATCTTTTTCCATCACTAATCATTTATTTTATTAATCTTGTCATAATCCAGTTAAAATTTAATAATTAATTTTTCTTTTTTAATATGAAAATGTAAGTTAAAAAGAAAAATTTCATAATTTTTTATGCTAAGAGAATGAATAATTGTGCCAATAAATTATTTATATAAAATATAAAGTACCAACAAAGGCATAATCTAAAATAGAAAGACAAATATAAAAAGCTTTAAGGAGAGATAAAAAGAGTGAAGAGTGAAATGGCAATAAAATTAAATTTAAGAATACTGTAAATGATGATTATAATAGCAAAAGATTATTGACTATGCTATTAAAAATGTAATATTTATATAAAGAAATTTTATGCAAATATTATACAAATAATATTTGTATAAGATTTCTTGAATTTATTTAAGAATTAATTTTTATACTATAAAAATCTTAAATAGGCAAATATATGAAATAAACATATAGTATAAATAAAAAATTTAAATAAAAAAAATTATTTTAAATTTAAAATGTTTCATACCTTCTAAAATTATCAACAAATTTTTCAAAAAGTTGACCACCATTTTTCAAAACAGATTCAGCTAATAAATAAGGACTGAAATTGGTCTGAAGATCAGAAATAACACTTACAGGCATCCAACTATAAAAACAGATTATTTATTATGATTAAAATAAGAGAGAAAATTGATAAAAATTAATTTTAAGAAAATTTTGGTTATTAAACATAAATAAGTTATATTTTACTTTAATACAGAATAGATTATGTGCACACTCAAATACATAATCAATTAACCATTTTGTTTAATTTCTATTAAACAAATTAAACAACAGACTAGACACTTATATAAAAATATATGAAGTTTTGATATATTTTCTAGATTTTACAACAACAAATAACAAATGAAACCATCTGATAATCAGATTTATTAGAACAAAATTATTATTGATTTTATATGATTTATATTATTTATATTATTTTAATATAACATAATTATCAATTAGGAAAATTCCTTATTTTATATCATTTTCTGTTTGATACAGTAATAATCAACTGTAATGTACTAATTAGGTCAGAAAACCTATATGCTATGTAGAAATATGTTAAGCAAATAATTCTGTAGCTGAGGTTGTTTCTTACTCTAGAAAATGATTTGCAAGATTTATCAGATTAATATTGAGGAATCTCAGGAGAATCTCAGTATGTGGAGTTTATTGTAAGGATCCATATTATTATCAAGACTGTTTTAAAAGTATAGAAACTATTTTCTAATATAAGCACTCATCAGCAGTATGTTCATTAAACATTAACTTTATTCTGTGCTAACATTTTCAATGCAAACTGCATCATCAGGCAATTACACGAAAATATCAAACAAACTAAATTAGAATAATACAAATTAATCCGTCATTGCGTCGTCATGGTAATACGGAGAATTTTTTTATTTATATAAAAAATTTTTTAAGAAATTAAAATAAAAAAATAATTCTAATAAAAAAAGTAATATAAAAAAATTTTTAAAGTACTTATTATTAACATAAACATAATATTTAGTAAGGCATAATTTAAAGGTTATAACACATAAAAGTCTTTTGATAATGTCTTAGCGCACTATTAATTACTTTCTTTTAGGTGGTTCTCTGTTCAACAAGTACTTCCAAGGGTGTGATATATTTTGCGCTGGGTGGTTATTAAGCGGTTTCTCATCTCTCCTACTAATGTATATTTCCATAGCTTCTGCAAGGATAGCATGTTTACTCTTCTTTAAGGGACTAATTATTTTTGCCGTCTGCCAATCTATCGACATATCACATTCGTAGGCTGCTGTTGCCAAGGCTGTTGTGGTCCTTCCTCTTTCTAGGTCTCTTTTATGCTCTTTAAGGCACTGATTAAATGCTCTAGCGGTGGTACCTACATAAACTCCTTCTTCTCTTGTGGAGTAATTCACTATGGGGATCTTATAAATCCCTGCTTTCTTTTTAGGCTCGACTTTATCTTTCTCATTACGGAGCCGGTTATATAACGTGGAATATCTTTCATACGTGACTTTCTTACTTGTTCTTTTAGCTATTCTCTTAATTACTTTGGAGTTCTTCATTGCATAAGGTATGGCTTCATACTTAATTTCTTCTTTCTGCACGGGGTCTTCATTCTCTATGGATTGTTTTAATTTCTGAAATAAATTTCTCAAGGTAATCGTGGAATATCCATATGTTTGTCCTATACTATAGATGTATTCTAGCTCTTTATTCATTGCTTCTTTCGTATTTGTGTAGAAAAGAGCTCTTTTGAAATAAAATCGGAAGGCTGCAAGCTTATATGTGTAAGGATCTGGCGACCAGTTCGGGATAATTACCGGCTCGTAGATTGGTTTCCGAAATACAGCTGTGTTCAGTCTATTGTTTTTCAATTCTAAGTTTATATCTAAAAAGTGTCCTGTAGTTTTGTTGTTCTCTTGAAGCTTTAAAGTTAATCCATAAGCTTCAATTGAAAGAGCTTCTTCCAATACTCCAGGATCTTGGTCTGCTTGCCATACCGTGAAGACGTTGTCTACGTATTTCAAGTAAAAAGTAAAAAAAAAAAAATCGGGGTCTTCATATTCCATAGAAAGTGAAGACTCCGTGCAGAAAGAAGAAATCAAATATGAAGCCATATCTTACGCAATGAGGAAATCCAAAGTAGTTAAGATCCCAAAAAGGGAAATATTGCAGAAACTGTTGCAATCTTTAATAGTAAAAACACTTTGTAAAAACCGATTAATAAGTCCGACCCAGCCCTTATCAATAACGCATGGAAATCATGTTTTAGAAGAAACATTTAGTTGGTCCTCTCAATGATAATGAACTTTCACAATACGTGTTACTTTCATGCCTTGCAATATCGTAATTATGTGTTATTTTTACTTTATTTTTATATGTACCCTCCCTGGACCTAAGAATGTTATTTTTATGGTCATATAATAATTGCTGCGTTTATACCTTTTAAATATGTTACTAACCCTATTACTGTGACTACACTGTTTATTTAAAATTGAAATTTATAATGTATTCTCAGTGTTCTGTTTTATTTGTTTGTTCGAATGTGTAACGTTCTCTAAGTTCGTTGTAAAATCTTTTGTAGTAGATCTTTTTGGAGCTGAAGAGGATTTTTTGTAATAAAAATCGAAAGCGCTACTTCAAAAAATCGTGTTGTACTGTATGCTTGACATAGTTCAAAACTTTCTGCCTTAGTGCTATATTTACAGATTTGAATTTACCATTAGTTGGCAGCGTAATTCCGTTGTTTTTTATAAGTCATAAGTCGGTTTTTTGTAAATGGATGTTTTGAGTTCAGTATCTTCTAGTTTTATACGAATGTCCAAGTAATGTACTTCTTTGTTCCTTTTTAAGGGCAAGCCCATAATGCTCGAGTGTAAGAGCTTTTTGAAACTCTTCTGTCCTATCTCCATTTCTCCATATAGTTATGATATCATCCACATATCTTATGTAGCATTTAAGCTCCAGCTGGAATTTAAACAGTACCTTGCTTTCAATGCTTCTGAGGACAATCTTGGCTAATGAGGCTGCCTATTGAAATGCCCCTAGTTTGCTGATAATATCAACAAACTAGGAATGAGGGCAAATATATCTCTGAATAAGATATATTTGCCCTCATTCCAATTGAAATATCATAATTCTTTATTTCTTCCCTTTTTTCATCTGAATAGCTATATGATATCATAAAATAACTAACAGTATCTTTGAGAAGTTTTTGTTTAAAAATATTATTATTATTAGTTCCTCAACAAATAATATTAACCCTTCAATTGGTATCTGAAATTAATATAAGTATATTCAAAGAATGGATCAAGTGAGGTACATTCCTTGAATATGCTTATATTAATTTCACATCAGACACATTACATTTGAACTGTTTTAAATGGAAAGAGAAGTCATTCTATAATTTGCTCAGATATAGGATTTCTTATTTATAGTTCTAGGCATATCAAACTCTAATTCTCTTTGACTTTTAAACAGCAGAAAATTATAACCATAGTACTAGATAGGAAATAGCTTTATTACAATTAAATGAATGTTTTCAAATAATAAAAACTGGTCTACATAAGGTTTAACTGCAATACAAATAAAACTACTGTTAAAGCTGATATATATCAGGTTCAACTGGTCAAAAACAGCAGCAATGCAAACAGTAGCTACTAACTACTAAAGGAAACTTTAGTAGCAATAACATTGTTTTTGTTCAGTGCTATTATGGTTATTGTGATAGTGATAAAATGACTAACTGATTTAAAAAATATTCAGTTTGTTTATTAACTACACAAAATAGTTAAAGTAAAATTTTAGCTTTCTATAAATATATTTAATCTCATTTTACAAAAATTAGTAATGTGATAAAACTGCATTTCTAATTTTTCTAAAAATAATTCATTAATTTTTGATGTAACTAGAACAATAAAGTTCATGTAAACTTATAATATGCAAAATATTCTTTCAAGTGTAAATATATAATTTAGTTAAACATAGGAGATTAAAATCTGCATTAATTGTAATGTTCACTACAAATATTTGAATAAAGTAAAAAGATAAGATTGTTGATTACTGTTAAGCTTAGTTGGTAAAATAGAATGAAGATTATAAGAAGAAGGACTATAAACAGCCCTGAGACTGTGACCAACCAGTATTATACGTTTTACGATAATAAACGTTGTGGAAAACTTGCTAATAGTACTGTTATTGACTGTAGAGATCAACCAGTGATCTATTATGCACTCCAACAGGATCATCCCATAAGAAGTCCGGTCTTACAAATAAAAGACAGTATCTTCTTCAATGGGGCTGTAAAAAAATCTTCCAGTGCAGGAATATGCAACCATAGAAGATCATACCTTAGTCCTGAAAGGGCTACACATTCTCATATGTGAAGAGGAGTTTCATCTCTCTGATATCATCTACAATTGAGACTATCAGCAATCCCAACTCCTAAGATGAAAGTGCTCTGTAAGGAGCCTTATAATAATCCTTACTTGATTTTTATAATTTTTATATTTACTCTTTAGTTCTCTGTAATGTGGGACCTAAAATAAGAGCCTTTGCTTGCATTAGTCCAGGAATAGATCTCCAATGGGAGAGGGCTAACAAGTAAGTTGCCAACCAGACCCTGACAACCTACCCAAACACATCAGATCTGATGCCTAGGGCAGGTTCTGGTCTAATAACGACAAAAGAAGGCTCTTCTTTGGCCAGCCAATCTGCAATCTCATTGTCTTCAATCCCATGACACCCAAACAAGTTGAACAATGAAGTAAATCCAAATATTAATTATTATTATACAACACCAATTATATTCTAAAATTAATAAATAGAAACACTATAGTCCATTTACATTAAGAAGAAAGCTGAAGTAAACAAATTGCATCACTGAGATATGTATTCTTTAGCCGAGACAGTGCATTTATTGGCTAGAATTATTTTTGGCCAAAACACATATGGCGAATATACGTGGAACGTCTGAAACTAACGAATACGGTATTACATCAAATGTCTTGACATGAAATAAAAAGTTTTTCTAATAATGATTTCAGTGAAATTTCTTAAAAATATCTATATTACTTAATTTATTATTATATTTGATTGTTACCATATATTTTATTAATATTGAATTATACCTGTTATTCTGAATCCATTTCTTTTCACCGTGTCAATTAATAGCAGAATATTAAGTTATGTTGTTACTGTAGAAAAATACCCCATGTGTACTCTATAGTTTCACTTTGTAAGTTGAGTATCAGCACATGCGCTAATACTCAATCTAAATACAACTACAATTCCATGATTATCCTTATCAACATTAATAACAAATATTTTTTATAAACTTCTATATTATTTCTACAGCATTATAATCATAATTTTTTTCCTTTTGCACTAATTACTGTATGTTATTCCATGCTTTATATTTTCTTCACGTAAAGTCACTTATTTTCATTACTCACTCTTAAAGACCAATAAAGATGCAGCTAATGCATCTAACAACACCTCCAATGTTTACATCAGCTTTCTTCTTAATAAAAATAGATAATAATTTTAATGATAGTTGTTAAGCAAAAAAGTTAGTAAATAATGCACAATATATGATATCCACTAGGATAAATAAGCAAAATTGTCGTAACATAATAATGTTTGCCTTTTTCATTCAGAAATTTTTAAAATCATTGAGCAGGTCAAGAAGTTTTAATCACTGAAATAAGAAATACTTTATAAAATGGAAATAAAAAGTGTAACTATGTATTTAAATAATAAAGACTTCATTAAGTACATAAAAATCTCAATGTTTTAAGGAAATTTTCTATTTTATGTCAGGTTGCATTTATTACAGCACTGGGTCACATGCAGCCTACAAGTTGGACAGCTCTGTTGTATACAGTGTATTATTTATTGTGTCACATTGCATCTAGTAGCTATATTTAAAACTATTTGAATCAAGATTTTCTTATTCAAATATAATATGATGATAAAAATTAAAGTTTAATGAATATATCCATGCTTGGTTGAATTTCTTCACTTTGACATTCTCTGAGCAGAAATCACATTGCATTAATACCAGCCTTTGGCAATTGCAATGCTTTGTTTTAGACAATCAGATTCTCCAGTCTGTGCCAGTTCAGAATCAGTTATTAGTTACCTACTGAAATGGTCGCATATACCATAATAAGAATGCCATTACATAGCTGAGGTATTCTATGGGTAGGCCCTGATGTTGGTCCAAACTTGACTGAACTCCCCAAGGGGAGACAGTCTCCCAGTCCTGGATTCAGTGCCCCAGCCTGACAGGTCCAGTCCTGACTTCAGAACCAATCCTTGCCCCAAAATTATGGATCTATCTTGCCGACTTTCCTTACTACATTGTTCCATCAATTAGAAGCCATTCACCTTGGGAACCTGCTGCAGATATGGGTATGGTCTGGAATCTAATGAAGTATTTCAAAATTGAAGCCACATACAGATTGTGTTTAAATGTTAATTTGTTTCACTGGCATTTTATTAACCAAGACTAACAAACATCTTTAAGCAAGTTTGTTTTCTATAAGAAACTTTTTAAATATTTTTCTGCTCATATTTTCTTATTTGTTAAGTTAAACTGTAATTATGAAAAAGAAATTGAATATTTATGGTAAAAAATAATGATTGAACTGATAAGCTGCTAGCATAGAAATTTATTCTGAATTTCAATATAAAATCTATTCAAGAAAACCAATGTTTATTAAAAATGAAACAGCATTAATTACATAAGCATTTTAGGAGGAAGGATGATAAGATCTTGGGATTTCTTACATGAGCAACAGGGGAGTTGCCTCCATGCTTATATAAAATGATTTTTAAAAATTTTGCAATTTTAAAATAATGTCTGTTTGCTACAATAATAATTTGCTTGTCTTTCAAACTATTACGTTCAAACTATTACAATAATAATGTTCACACATACAATACACATGCACCACAATACAAATTTGTTATATTTTTCATTTTTCTATTTTTTTTTTTGTCATTTAACATTAAAAATCCTAAATATTACTTCTTATAGATTTATAAAATGTAGTATATTATATTTATTTTTAAAACAACAGAGGAAAAGTAGAGAAATAAAATCTTATGTAATTTAAGTGGGGTAGTCAATAAACATCTTATGATGATTAAAGGATAGGTAGGCCTAAAATGACCAAACTATTTTATGTTAATGCCATTTTAATAAATTATTTTTATAAAATTTAGACTTGCATCTAAATTTTTCAATTAATATAAGGAAAGATTTGATATCATATTTCTCTTAATAGTAAATTTAATGTGTACAGATGGTTTTAATCTCAATTTTTTTTATATTGAAACAGATATAATCCAAAAAAATAATAGCTATTTCAATAAGAGTAATTTTTAAAATTTTGCTTGTCATTTTTGATGGGCATATAATGTTGTTGTTGTGGTAGTAGTGGTAGTAGTAATGTGCTTATTTATATTTAAAAATTTTTCTTACTTGACTTATTTATGTTTTATATATTTTTGTTGATATTAAGTGTCATATTATAGGTACAGGTAGCCCTCTGTTTATGCCGGCTCAATTTACGCCAATTCACAATAACGCCGCTGCGCAACTCGCCTTTTCGCCATGTAATTCCCCGATTTTCCCTATGCTAGACTGATTTTCATTTAAGTGCTGACGTATTTACTGAACCACGACGTTGTGCATTCGTTAAAACAAAGATTTTTATTGAATATATTTATTTTTTCTGTTTAATATTGTTGGATATGTATACATTTACATTAAA
>WUQG02326479.1:0-47259 GCA_011317285.2 Androctonus mauritanicus | reverse complement strand
AAGGAAAACAAAAGGCCTGGTAGTTGTGACACCAATAACGATTAACCCTTTCATTAAAGGAGAATTAAAGATCGAATCTACAGAGACGAAAAGTTTCAGAACAATGGGGTCTTTTCTCATTTGTCCAAAAGTGTCTAGGGACACCAAGTCAAAGAATTAATTTAGAAAGGTACGATTTGCTTCTGCCTTTTAAATTTATTTTTTTTTTATTTCTTTTTGTAAAAGCTAATTGATGAACAATTTACTTATAAAACCTCATTAATAGAATTATTATTCGGTAATCAACAGGACTGAGATTAACTAAAATTTGCCCAAATGTATTCTTTCGAGTTGATTAGTTCTGCTAAATAAACAGCGAAAATCATAAAATTTCTCATTCTGATAATTAATTTTTAATGGCATTTAATTATAATTATGTAAATAAATTTAAACAAAAAAAAAAAAACAATTAATTACAAATTGTTTTATCTTAATAACAAACCAAATGATAATTAAAATAATTTGATACAAAATGTTTGCTTTTTTAAAAATACATATCTTTCATTTAAATAATAATTATTTTATTAAAATTGAATAAATAATAATTTTTGGTTCATTTTATACGGTTAAAGACTGGTGTATTTAAATTTCAAAGCAAATTAAATCTTCTGAATTGTGAAAAGATAAAATTACATCGGTAATCTTCGTACAAAATTTTCATTATGCTTATGCTTAATATACTCTACATTCTATAATTAATAAAGAATTAATCATCCATTCTACACTTTTCAATAAATGGATAATTCCTTTTAATTAACTAATATATAGTCTAGTAAGCAAAGTCGATATGATTCGAAACTAAGTTGTAAAAATTCATTTTTATTTTAATAAATTCTTTAAAATTAATGGAATTATTCCATTTGATATTTTATGTAACGTATCGAAAACTATAAAATGTTTGTTTACTCATTAAATAAATAGGGTGGAAACAATGGACTAAACGACATCATAAAAATTTTGATGTATACGTATACCGAAATGGACTTAACAGCTGGAATCGCGCGATTGTAAGAGACGAGAGAAAGCGATGAATAGTTTTCGAGTCGCTAAAAAAGCGCGACATATTTTTTTCTCTTCCAGTTTTGCCTTTTTTTTTTTTTTTTTTTTTTGTTTCTGTTCATAGTGACTTTTCATTATCAGTCATCTTCCAATATGATCTGTGATTTAATGTTTATTATTATAAAATAATGCTATATTTTGAATTAAAATTATATTATATATCTGAGACTTTAGTTAATATAAAAATATTTATCAGAATTGATTTTAAAAATGTGTGTACTTATGATAACACAGAAAATATAAATTTAATTAGAAGTTTTAATTACATTAAAATAGTTTTTAATTGTTAGTTATTTATATAACGTATAAAGGTAAGGTAAAAAAATTTTTAAAACAATTTTTGAAATATGCAAATTAGTATAAGTTTTTTAAATAAATTTTTACTGTTCAATCATATAATTTTAAACTACAACTTTTGATAAATTTTATAAGATTTAATTCAAATTTGAATATAAAAACTTAAATTTTGTAATTAAATGTATCTAAGTAAATTTTAATCATCAAATAATGTGAAAAAATGTAGAAATAACTATTTTGTATATTTTTTAAACATATCTGTAGAAAATAATTTTTCTTTTAATCTAACTTAATCATATGTCATCAGACTGAGTCCAAGTTAGCAAAGTATTTTTCTGGAAAATGCATATTTTTTATTTTACATTATGATCTTTTTAATTACTTTAATATCTTATGCAAATTTTTCATTGAAATGTTTTAGGTTAAAAGATAAAAATATTATCGAAAAATAGTTATTTTTATTAATATTTCATGAATAAATTAATTTTTTGCAATAATACAAAAAATTATTAACAAAATTAACAGATCAATAATCGCGCATTGAATAAATTAATCCAGTTAATTTTTTTTTTTATTATTTATAGAAATATAAATTATAACATTTGGCATTTAAATTGGTTTAAATTTACTGTATACGGAGTAATATATTTTTTAACGAAAGGGCAAAGTTTATTTTGGTGGATTTTCTGATCAAATCTACATCAAATTAGTCAACGTAAAAGATATTGTTATTGCACAATTATTTTATGTAAATTCGAAATTTAAATATTTAAAACGTTGGATATTATTAGATATATCGTAGTTGGTCCTTTAAAAATTGAATCTTAGAGAATTTTTTTAGTCGCCATAAAATATGCCACAAATTTTGCAAAACATAAAATATTTTAATAGAGTATATCTTATCAAATTATTCTAGAAGTTAGTGCATGCAAATATTACTACAATACCGATAAAAGGAACAATAATAAACTTAGAAAGCAAACTATATAAAGCCGTTATGTCTACCGAAAAGTAACGAAGATAGAAAACCACTAAAGCTGATGAATCCATCTCTTAGACAGCCACAGACGAGTTTATTGGCTTGTGAGTATTACAGATTTCCTAAATCTGCAACAGCACATCATAGAAGTGACGAACTTCATTTAACCTACAGTAAAATAACTATATCATATTAAAATAAAACCGCTGAATTATATAACAGTTGCATAATTGATTTTATTATCCCAGTTTACTAAATAGAATTTTTATCACTCTCAACGTAATTTATACGCACGAATAATTTTCTGTTAGCTCATAAATTTTATATCGAGAGAATAAATAAATCATTCGAGAAATTAGATTTTTAGGCAAATTATTTATTATTATTCCTCGTAAAAATCATTTACATACGATTATACCATTCAGTATCCTTTCTTGAATAATTACAAGTTAATGTATTCATCATTTAGTTGCAATATTATTATTTATTAGTTTTCATTCAAAAAAAAAAAAAAAAAATACTGCATGATCGACAGATGATTTTAATTAATTGCATATCTAATTAATTATACGACGAATGACAGAAAAATAGTAAAAATTAAATTAGAATAAAAAAAATATATATGTCATTCCCAAATTTAGGTTGACGACTTATATAAAACGCCTACTGAAAAATATTCTAAAATTAGACTTTATAATTATTTTTGAAAGCAAGGAGAGTTTATAATCGTTTAAACTTTATAAACTTTTCTAAAATTATGAATTATCGATTTATACAATAAGCAGAATCCATGACGTTAAGGAGATTTCTTGGATTTGTTGTTAATCTCTATTTAATTAAACAACTGTATCAGAAAATGTGATTGATAATATTCTGCGAATCTTACGAATGCCATACGTGATATTTCTGAATTTATTAAGCGAAAAACGAAAAATTTTTATACGTTAAATTTTAATTAAATCTTGCAGATAAAACTTTATAAAAATTGGCCATTTTTTTTTTTATATCGATTTAATTATTTTTATATGGATTTAAATTTTATATTCTACCCAGCAAAATGAAATATTAATGGAAGACCATTCACGTTTAATCATTTAATTTTAGATACTAAATCATTAACACATGGAATGCAATATTAACAAAATTAAGGATATGCATTTAATAATTATCAAATGGAATTTCCTAAAATAGCCATTTCGTATAATTATTTAATGAATGTTAAACAAAACTTGCTAATTATTTTTCGTGTAACTAACTCCTTTAAATTGTAATTATAATTTTTTTATGTAGTCAAACAGAACAGAATAATTTAAAAATATTAATCGAATTAAGGCAAACGTTAAATTTGTGATTTATTAAGAAGAATTATTAATCTACATTAAAAAAAAAAATGTCGGAAAATAAGGCAGAGATGGACGGAAGAAAAATAATGGAGGGAATCAACCTAACCAAATAATAGTTTGACTTGATAGCACTTCAGACATTCGAGCGAAGTTCCTCATTTAATGGACGAATAGTTTCAGTCAAAATGCTGCTCTTTTGCTTAATTAGCTACCGATGCTTGGCTTGTTCTTTTTTATTCTTTAGATCTATTCCTCCACTCAAAGAAATCGACAAAGGATATAATTCACTTCCTAATTGAACATCTGTTTTTTCCTGACAAAAATTTTTTCATTGCCAGATTTTTAGCCGACGATATAATCATCAAAAGATTCATAGAGAATAAGTTTCGTGTGACTTTAATGCCGCTTTCTTTCTCAGTCGCCCTACCAAACACGTCATCTTAAATATGTTTACTATGCATAGTTTTAATATTTGTAACTCGCATAAAAGGAAAATTATTAAAATTAGAAATATTCGGCGTTAAGAATAGTTACCGAAAATATAATATTTTAGACGTTTAGAGCCTATTTAATTATTATTTACAGGCTCGACGTCTCCAGTAAATAATCTTTATTTTGTTCGTTCTATGTTATGATGATGCTTATTAAAGACATGTATGAAATTATTAGTCTCTGTTCTCTCGTTTTCTTTCCGTGCCGAAGAAATTATTCATTTTTTATTCCGACTTTTGGAACTTTGTTTTATTTTTTTTCAAAGGTGGAATGCTGCTTAATGCATAAAAATTGATTTTCATTACAAAGTATATTTATAGCAAATGATTCATAAAAATTGAAACATACGTCTTTTAGTCTCTGGGGTCGGTAGCGTAACAATTTCAAAAGAATGAATTTCTGCTACATAATTTATTTCTCTTAAAATGGTGAAAATATTGGGAATTTTCTTATTAAAATGATAACAGGTTAAGAAAAAGTCGAGAGTGAATAAGGAGTGATAAGGAAACGAGAGAGAGAAGGTCCTTTCTTCTCCTTTTTCTCGACGCTAAGAAATCGAAACGGTCGTAAATTCCGCTTCTCCTTTTGTGCCAGTACGGTACTAGTCAAGAAATTTTATCGAAAAACGTGGATACAAATCTCGATTAGCTTCACCAAACCTACTCAATACCCGTAACCAATTCGATAGAAAAATAGTTCGTTGTTACAAAAGAAATGAACTGTCTTATGGGATAGATACCTTCTTCGTTCCTTACTCCACAAAAGAATGTCGTTACAACTTTCCAAACGGCAAATCCTATAAACACCAAAGTATGTTTCTTACTTACTGGAATCTTTGATAAATGTTCTCAATGTTGCACTTGGATTTGGTCTAACCTGAGGCACCAATTAAGATCCGCCGTTTGGGGACTTATACCCACTGATTACACCATTAACAGTACAGGTAATCTTATCTTCCTCTACCCATTGGTTGGCTAATTACAAGCGGTATGTGTCTCGTTGATACCAAGAAGTTCAAAGGGTTAGCCGAATTCACCCGAGGGTCGCATTTAAATATTTGCTACTACAAAGAACCAAATTTTGCATTAAAACTATTGACCTTATACGGAATGATTTATTTTTCTCTCAGTTATAGAAAGGTTTAAAAATATTGTTCCCGATATATAAATACTACTTGTATCACAATAATTACGTGAACTATAATAAAATATTCATCATTTTGAATAAAATTCTTGATCGCTAGATATTATTTTTCTCTCTTTAATTAAAGCTTCAGAATGTATTCTGATTAATTTGTGGATGAAACTCTTCTTATGTAAAAAAAAATATATAAAAGTCGATTATATTTAATCGAAAAATTAAAAAATGGTAAAAAAATTCAAAAGTTAAAACCGATAATTTATTTTTAAATAATAATTTTATATCAAAATTAGGAAATGTTCGTTGAACATCGTTAAAATATTTTATAAAAAATTTAAATACTGTATACTGTACTTTAAACATAGATTAAATAAGTATCTTTACATGCATTTATTTTATAAATTTCTCTATAGTTATATAGGCCCTATATATTTTTTTTCTTATGAAAAAATCTCGTTTATAAATTGTTATAACATGAGTAATTGATTCTGCAATGCTATACCATTTGAAAAGACTTTTATTAGTTGTCTCTAGTAATAGCTGTCATTTTCAGTTCATAATCCAACTTCGAAAAGCTAATAGTGGAGTCTTAATGGCATTTCCGACGAAAAAAAAAACAATAAAGATTGGAAACATAATAATGACAATTCTCGTTAATGGTAAAACGTCCAAATTTTAGCCGTTAAAAATAAAATCTGAACCATAATACCAAACGTTTAATTTATAGTAATATTATATACGTACAAAAAAATATATATATATGTTCAAGAATTAACACTTTTTATGAAACCAATCGAGAAAAACATTTAATTTTTCGCCTTTTCTACGAGATTTTTCTCCTATTTCGGGATATAAAAAATGGTTGGAATATAGGATAGAGATTATGTTATTATTACTACTACTAACATCACTACTATCGACATTATCTCTATAGAATTGGCATTACGAAGTTGGTATTAGAGCTTATGTGAGTCGCTTTAGAAGTCATTTGGAAAGTCAAAGTAAAGCCTCCCAGAAATAGAATTTGTTTTGAGAGCAAGTTTCTTTGAAAGAATTTCTTTTATCTAATTTCGAACTCTAACAAGGAATGCAAGTGTTATGTTTAATTTACTCAGAGAGCAGTTTAACACTATAAAACTTTCCCTGGGGAATTAATATTGCCGTGTGGATTTATAACCGGATTATACAGGAAAGTAAAGCATTTGGCAGATTAAAAGAGAAGAAATAATCGCATTTATCTTCTTTTAGTTTTTAAAAATATAAATCACCATCTTTAGTTCGAACGAATTACAAACACGACCTTTTTAACTAGTCGTAGTATAAAAGTAAACATTCCGAGTAATCGATAATTCAATACGTTATTACAATGAAGAAGAATCGATTCACTCATTTATAGTTCGTTTAGAGCGTAATTTCGTTTGAATTTAAGTGGGTTTTGTAGAAAATTCACTAGTTCTATCGACGTGCGAATAACAATAAACGTGGGGAAAAAAAAAAAAGAAAATCTTTTCGCGTAATTCCATTTAAGCATTCGTATCACGTGGTCGGTTATTCATAAAAATGTTTGACATGAAAAGAAAACCGAGTTTAATTGCGCATTTAATGCTCACATAGCATAAAATTACCATCAAGGCATCTTTTTGAAACAATGTCGGTAATTAAATCCATCTTCTTTAAAGAAATTTATTAAGCGATTTTTTTTTCAGACACCGGGAAATTAAATTGTTATCGTGTCTCGGAAAAAAAAGAAAAAACAAACAAAAAAAAAACAAATATTTTACAAGAATTTATACGAGATGTGCAAACATTAAACTTAGAAATATCTTAAATTAACGTAGGCATGTTTCAGAATTAAATTTTAAACAGTGTTTATATCTTGTTTACAAATTATTATACTGTAAGTTTACTAATTTAGGAATGTTTGCGGTTTGTTATTTAGTAACGATCCTGAAGTACTGCGTAAAGATTAAATAATTCTTAAGGTAGTTATTAGCACGATTAACACCTTTTGAAACTGCGAAATATTTTGAGAATAAATATTTATAGCACTTCATAGTAAATGAACTTTTGTCATCATCGCTGCTTTAAGTGCGATAATGAAATTTTTATGCATTAAAAACTCATTTCAAAGCATCTCTATTATTATTAATTACGTGCTAGTTGTTTTTACGATACATAAATATAATATTTAATGTCACAGATTAATACAAAAAATATAGATAACTTAAACGGGCGATGCATGAAATTAATCTTTGATGATACAGTTTAAATTGAGAAATATTCATGCTTATTTTAGAATATAACTGAATTTTTAAAAATTTATTTCTATAGTTGAATGCATCTTAATTTTAAATCGAAAGATGTAGATGTAAATCTTTCTTGCTTTAAGTCATGTTTTGTTCTAACATTGATCGGAAAAGTTTTATAAATAAGAAGAAGAAGAGGAGGAAAAAAATAATGGGCATATTTCAGGTTCTATGCACAATTTATGGAACAAGATGTCCGCATACGGAAGAAAAAATTCGTTCAGATGAATTAAATCGATTCAAATAATCTTCTTCTCAAAGGAAATAAGAGATGTTCAGTTTTTCTTTTGCCTTTCTTGTGCTTCAGCTTTTAAGATATATATAAAACACACTTTTTTGAGGCAATATTGCGAGTTGATGGAAACCAAGTGACTATCAGTCAAAAAAATTTATTATTAGCTATTTTACGTTTCTAATAAATCTGTAAATAATGTTTAATGAAATAAAAATAAATGAGAATATTGTTACATTTTTAAATAAATATTAATCTAATTAATAAATGAATTTGAGTGGGTTATGATATTTATGAAAATCCTCTTGCAACGAACTTTCTTTTTATATATATTTTTGTAATTAATTTTTTAAAAATAACAGATTTTTAAATGTTATATACTATAGTAAAAAAAATAAATATGATTCTTTTTATTCTCAAAATAGAATTTTCCTTCCGAAACTCTTCACGAAAGAACTGTTGAACAAATATTTACTATGGAAACATCATACTTTCAATCATTTCGGAATCTCCTGCTATGTTTGATACCTATTATTTTCCCTTATTTAACTTCATGTGCTCAGAAACACTCTTTCGTTTTATTTACAATAAATATTATAGAAGATCTTGAATAAATGCTCAATTAAATCACTTTATTTATATTTATACTATATATTCTGGAAGTTCTTTTTTGTATACGGATCTATCCAATTTATACATTTATTGAATATATTAACTAATAAATGAATTGTTTCGCAATAATTATCTTGTAAAAGGTGTTCTGTTTGTTTAAAATTTAATTCGTACATCTTACTACACTTCTGAAAAAAAAAAAAAATCAATATAAATCGTCTGATGTCCAAATGGCATTGCTATTTTGGGTTTTTGCCAAGCTGTTAGCTGCGACTTTGACGTGTCTACATGCCCTCTCTTTCCTGTCATCATGATTCTGTTGCTTGCTCACTTAAGGAGAAATTTGATCTCGGTGCTTTCTTCCATTTTTATCTTAATTTCGGCCGATGTGACCCCTCGTGGTATCGTTTCTCCTGCATTTAACAATTGCGGTTTATGACCACTTTCGGTATCGTACAATATCATAATGATACTATATGATACCATAGAGCGAATTTTTTCCGACTTTTTTTCCTATTTTTCCTCCTATAAATATAAAAGCTAACATTTTTAACGTATTCCGAAAAACAGAGGTTATAGGCCCATCTGTATCTTTCAACAACAACATAGTTTGAACTGTTTCAATGCTACAGTAACTTCAAGAATGGTGTGCTAACGGTCTGTTTAATTTAAAAATTTGTTCAATGTATATTAAACGCATTAAATAATTATAAATTCATAACTAAATATTTTAGAATATGTAAAAAATTCCACTTAGATGTATATTTAATGAAGATTTTTACGACCATTACGGTCTCAATAGCGATATCATTGTTAATTATGTAAATTTTGGTTTTATGGTACGTGTTAAATGTAAATATTTTTGTTTGTATATGAAATTAAGCTAATATTAAAAAATATATATTTTTGGCATGTTTATCAAGTATCTTAAAAGAAACTAAATTTTCCATTAAAACTGCTTTTAAAGATGTTAGTTGTTTACAGTCCTCATTACACTCTGATCATTTTTTGCTAACAAGTAAGTTAATTAAATTAAGTGAAGATATTAAAAATAAATTGTTTCTAAACTGAAAATAATCTAAAAATATCAACTGAAGAATGACATTAGCATTAATTATAAAAAATTGAATATTTATTGTATAAAAAAAAAAACATTTTAATTACGTAAAGTCATCCTTTATAAAACATGAATAAATTATAAGTTCTATAGCCAAGTCTTGTTTCCTTCATTCACTGTTTTCTAAGAACTTATAAATTATTGAACAAACTTAAAACATTTTATTAAGAAGCGAATAAGAATTTTGTTTACTGAAGGAGAACAAATTTTTGTATTCGCTTCCCTTCTTAAATAAGATCATCTAAAAAATTTGTCATATTGTTATATGAAAATTGTTCGAACTTTGCAATGGTTTTTGTGTGGTATTCTCTTTTTAAAATGTTTAGAAGGAAACAAAAATAAGTTTACATATGTTATCTGCTGTAAAACGGGCTTTTTATTTAATCTTTTCTCTTTTGAAAAGAAAGAAAAGAAGATTTTAACTTCTGACAGAAAACATAACACATAATATTACTTTGAAACTATAATGGTGCTTTATAAATGTTTTTCTGTACGTCTACCTTAAAAATTTATCTTTAGAGATATTTTATAAATATATAATAAGTTTAAATAAATTGTAATTAATTTTTCTTTAAAAGCAACAAAATGTACTGCCTTATACATTTAGAAGAGCAATTTTTTTCCTGCTCTCTGGAGTAGAAATTTTCCAATCAATATTCAAACAGAAATTTACTGTACGCACTTTTCTAAAAAAATTAAAATAATGCACACACACACACACACACACACACACACACACACACATTTATATATATATTCTAATCCTAAATTAAACTGAGTAGAAAATAATTTTGCAAAGAAAATGTAGCATCACTGAGTCGAATGAAACGAGTTAAGAAAACACTTATTCCATAGTCGATGTAGAATATTCCTATGGGTAAAAAGAAGCGTTGTAGAAATAGCCTGACCACTTTTTAAAGTGAAAAATTAGCTAGTGGAAATTGAATTTTCTGCTAGTAAGCTGACGTCAGAATCACATCCCTCGCCATCTCTCATTTGTTTTCGCCTGTCCAGACTTTAAGCGTAAACGTGGCGCCATACAGAAGAACAGCAGGAAATTAAAATACGTCTTTCTATCCCCTCTTTTTTTTTTTTTTGTTTTCCTTACTCTCTTTGGCCATCTCTTTCTTGTCTCAATGTCGAAAAGACCTTTCAAACTGTCGTCCTTGATAAATATTTAATGTTAGTGAATATATTCAAATATTTTGTAATCTATTTTCTCACTTTTTGTGCAGTAGAAAAAAGAAAGTCTTATAAGATCATTCCGTTTGAATGTTCGTGTTTTACTACTTATTTCTGATCCCGAAACCAATTTTAACGAAAACCAAAAAAGGAAGATAGAGTTCTAGAATGGTTTCCGTATCGCCTTCATCTTTTTTTTTCTGATATTAGTGTCAGTTATATTTTTGCGATTCATGCGATTACCTCTGCGATTCTTGCGGTTATCTTTGCGATTTCCGCGATATGTCGTTGCGATTTCTTTTAATCGCAAATTTATTTTTTTTTTTTTTTGTACATTTATGCAATTAATAATTTTTGTACCAGAATCGGTATGGTAATGCGACACATCTCTCTTTCTGAATACTGAAAACGTATAAGAAAAAATATTACTCTCGTGTACCATATCGTAAAAGTCTTTTAGAAATCCGACTAATAAAAATATGAGTTTTCTTTTTTTAAACAAGAAATATTAAAATAAAATATTACACACGAAATGAGAAGTTAAGCAATTTAGAAAAAATTTATGAAAACACCAAACTAACAGAATGAGAATATTAAAGTTGGAAGAATCATTTGAATAAGAAATCAAACAATTTCGAGAAAATAAACTGAAACTTTTTAGATTCTTGATTACAACGATAAAAAAAAAAAAAAAAAGATTTCGTCCAAGTGAATAGTTTTTTTTATGTTTAAACAAGTACCAATTTTATATTTTCGGCATTATAAGCAAATCAATATGCTGCTTCAATAAATACACGATAAAGATCAAAATGCTTAAATTAATTAATTATAAAATTCATTAAGAAATTTGCTCGGGGCAACAAAATCAGCGAGCAGATTCTTTGATATTTTGATATTTACTAAACTAGAATAAAACATATTTGTCTTTTAACTTGATGTAAAATTTTGCAATTAAAACAAATTTACGCGCGTTACTCACAACTCGCAGCTCTGACAAGTAATAATCGCTCGTAGGTCTAACTTGTGGAGGTTATAATAAGATTTGTAAGTGTAAATAACTGTACCATCGAATGTTATGCTTGTTTAATTGATGTAAATTTTAACAGAAATGGTCAGATATGGCAAAATTTACTTCAATTGTAAATTTGATTAATGTTCAAATAGTTCTTTTGTATGGGGCATTATACGGTTCACTCACAGTGACACTTTTATGGATTACAGCTTGATAAACGACTCCACAATTCAAAACTATTGCTTTAAATTAAAGCCGTTTTTAGATTACTTCCGCTTTAGATTAACTTGTTCTCTCTCACCTTAATAATTTAATAGAAGAATTTAAAATTTGCAACCTCGATGATTATCTTCTTTATGATGAAAGTAAATTTCATACCATAATTTAACCTTAATAATTCAACATCGTAATAATCTAATATTAATCTGACTTCTCGAATAATTACCTTAAAGTGTTTATCTTTTACGATAAGATTACATTATAAGAAATTTAAAATTCAAAGTCTCATTAAAATTAAATTTTATTAATTAAGGTAAAGTTTGCATGTAAAATAAATATAGCTTATCGGAATGTTTCTTGTTAAGAATTTAGATGCAAAAAAACTCATTATGCAGATAAAGAAAAATTGTTTAAATTTCCATAAATCACAGTATAAATTTTATTTAAAAAAATTGTTAATACTGTATCGGTTCCGAATCAAGCCTCTCAAAATCCGTAATGACCTGAAATCCGTGTATTTTTTTAAATTTGATTTTTCAAAAATCTAAAGATGGTCATAATAATTAAAATGATATTACAGTGCGTAAAAAACGATATTTTCTGTAGCTAAGATATTTTACTTCTTTATAAGGATCCGAAATCCAGGAAGAGCTAGATCCCATATTTTTGGGGTATTATGGATCCGGTATTGTATATCATTCTGTTCCTGCTGTATCGTCCAAGAATTTAATGCTAAAATAGCTCTATAATTTCTGAAGAATCGCTTAAACTTAAATAGGAAGAGACAAAAGTGTTGAAATTTAATTAGAATTAACATTTTTAGTGAAAATTTCAAAGCCGTTCCTCTGATCCTATCTTTTTAAATAAATATTTCTTTTATTCAATATCAGATGATTGAAAAGTAAATATAACTTAAAGGTAATGCTATTTAAAGTTGTAAATGGCATAAAAATAACATAAATTTACACAACATTTCTTATGCTAAATCCAAGGATGTTTAACTACTAAATCAGTTAGGATATAAGTATAATACTGGTGAAAATGCAAATTCGGCTAATTTTAAACTCAAGTTAAAGTTGTTTACATAATATTTAGAATGTTGAATTCATTCTAATGTTAAAACTTATATAGTTAAAAAAAAATCTAATTTAATAGTTAGAGATAAATGTAGCTTTATAGTAGCTTAAACTGTAACATTTGCAATTATACATAGGCTATAATAATAAAATTCACTTCATCCTCGTTACACAGCGATGCTAACTTGAAAATAAAATATTAAACTCATAAAATAGCATAAAAAATATATTTTAAAGATTATAAGCAATTTTTTTACCATAATAAAGATTTCTAAAATTTTTTTCTGAAGACATTTGGTTATTGGAAGAGCACTCAAATATTTTTTTTTTACTTAAAATCATTTATTTCTCTTGATGTTTCTTACTGATTTAATCACAGAAGAATAAGACAAATTTAATCTCGTTTAGACACGAACTATCATTTTACACGTCTCTACTTGCTACTGTATCCTTCTGCTTCTAAAGGCAGAAAATGGGTGGAATGTTCACTGGTTCTGTAATTATAGTTTTCCACCAGTTAGGTGTTTTTCTTCTACGTTGTACATCTTCTCGCTAAAAGACATAAAGTTCAAGTAATGAGATTTACAATTTGTTGTTGTTCGAAAATTAAAAAATAAGCAACATTAGCTTGTTTTCTAATCTTTTTCTGAAAATAATTTGAAAATACAATACGACACACGCTGTTAAATAATGTCGTTATTTTACAAAGTTAAAAATCGATGAGGTATATTTGTTAAAAGTTATGTTAACATTTGATATTTTTATATGCGTAATTTTTATTTTTCTTGATTCATTTTCTGTTGCCGTCATTTCTGTCAAATTAATTTCTCTTATTTAAGACGTTTAGCGATAAATTATATTTTCGTGATAAGGAAACAGGAAAAAGGTCTGTTAGGATTTTATCCACCCTTTAATTCCTATAACTGGCAATAATGACACGCAATAGCTTATTAAGGCGTTTGAATTCTGTTGTGAATGTTAGTCAAAAATTGGAGGAAGTTATTAACTTTCATATTTTTAATTAATTTCTGCAATAATAATAAAAAGTATATGCCAAATATAAGAAAATCTTACTTTAAGTGCTAAATACATCATCATGGCGAATGACATCGGTATAGAAAAATTATTGATGAGACAATTATCAATGATTAGAAATAATTGATGGCGTTATTAAATAAGATCAAAGCATTCTTTAAAGAAATTTGATCGTTTTTGATGCTAAAGAAAAATTCCAATTAAGGAAATTTATGCGGAAAACGATCGGAAATTTCGAACTTTATGAGAATTCTTTGTAATTTTGCTCGTGAAAAATTTCTTGTTAAGGATGTAGGCATTTAATACACTTAATTTTTTTTAAACATCAGTAATAGTTGTTTGGATTTTAAAATTATCTTAATTTTATTTAATTTTTAACTATAAACTTATATTTATTACCTATTCTTGTTGAAACTATTGATATATGTTCTTTTGTTATACAGTGAGAGAAGAAAAAATGTTAGCCATATAAAAATTGAGTAATAGATAAATATTTAGAACAACGAGTTTATAAATGTTTTAAAAAAAATGGTGTGGGAAGTATTCGATAGGTAAGCAACTTCTCCAGACATTGAAAAGTATGCTTAAGTATATGACATCATAAATCCTAAAGATTTTTGGAGTATTAGGAAAAATGAAGACGGCGATGAAAATCTTCAATCGCGAAATATTAGAAAAAGTTGATGGAAAACTTTAGTAATCCCATTTTGGTAAGTCAAAAAAGTAAAAAAAAAAAAAAAAAGAAGGAAGAAAAAACTTGTATTTCCATTGGAAAGCGTAGCCTATTTGTGCACTCGAAGCCGCAGAGAAAATTTTCTACCTTTTCTGTGTGTGACCGAGACGTCTTTCGGATGATATTCATTTATCACATCATGGTCCATTACCCATCTGCCGGAACATCTCTGGAACGTAAATCTACAAAAGAGCTAGCAGAAACAACAAAAATTTTCGCGCCTAAACTGATTGTTAACGGCTCTCTTTTATTTACCGTACTTCTAAAAATGATCATCGATCTGGCAAATATGCAGAAATATCTAAAAAATAAAAAATAAAAATAAACTAAAAAGATCTAACTCACCGAAAAATTGAAAAAATAATAAAAATAAAGTTATATTTCGACCAATATAAACTTATATTTATTTTATGGAATGTTTATCGTTTCTAATAAAAGTAGAATTCGTATTCGTGTACAATATTATTTTTATTGCTCCTCTTTACTAAAAATGAACAATTTCGACTGCTTACATAAATAACTCTGTGCAATAAATTCAATGATAACAGAAGGCATGTAACATATATACAGAAGTATTTGACAGAAGAATTATTTGTTTGTCTACCTACTCTAATAGTAGAGGATTATCCTCGCTTTTATATCCATTTATCTGATAAATCTAAAATACTAATGAATGACTAATCCGTGCTTTTGCAGGGACAGCACGTCACATGCGTTATTCTGTACAGTAGCCTGCAGTGTTTCTCTGCAAATTAAATAACGCAGTACAGACTTAATTTCTCCTTCATAAATCAAACAAACCAAACTAATTAAAATATTTATAATCACGCATGAATGCAAAATTTCGGTCACTGCAATATATAAATAAATGAATGGCATACAGTATGCATTATGCTGATAGATTCTACTAACGCAACAGCGAAAACAATATAAAATCCGATAATTACCTTTAAAAATTGAGCAAAATTTATTATAAAATATTGCAAAGATTCAAATGTATATTTTATTTTTTCCATTCAAAATTAAAATTCGAATATAAACTGACTTGAATATTGTTACCTTGTGCGAAATAGCAAGTCTTTAAAACACACTACCGCTGATTAAATAAGTAAATTTGACTTTTAAAAACTTTCATTGTTGGCTAAAATTTTAATTTAAGAATACTTAAGTTTACATCAACTGATGTAAGTTGGCTTATCTTTGGTTTGATCGATGCAGCATCCCATCTAAAACTTCCTACGTAGCAAGACTACATACTAAATCCGTTTACAAATTAAAAAAAAAAAATAAGGATAATGTTATCAGCACAGATACGAATTACAAATGCAAACTTTCTCGTTAATTTAATCTACGTAATTATCTAATTTGGACAATTTTTCTTTAATTTTGAAAATATTATTTGGGAAAGTTAAATGTTCATTCATCAGATTATCACCATAACGCTTCAATTCAATCAAATGCATTAATAAACTGTATCTTTAACGAGTACTCGTTATACAAACTGTACAAAATCAATTAAGTCGTCGTAATATAACTCTTATCTTCACGGAAAATATCGATGTAAATTCATAGAAATACTTTAATTGGAAATGTAATCTGAATTTTAATGAAGTCTTGAGGGGACGTGGGATTGGACTTAATATGATTATTAAGGAATCACATGAACCAAACGGGAATTATCTTCAAAATTAGTTACAGTCACATAATTGGACAATGATTAATCAATTGTAACATCTAAACTGCAATCGTCGATGTTTTAATATTAATATTTTATAACTTAAAATATGATTGATGAGCATTAAATGACTTTATAAACGATTTTTAAACTTCGTTATATTAGATTAGGTTCTTAAATTGGTCTTCGAAAAGGAACCGTGGCCATAAATGATTGAATTATTTATTAAAAAATCGCATATATTAAATAAACTCTGCCTATTTGTTTATTCGCTTCGTGTTCGCGTTTGATAAAGCAAAAACGTTAAAAAAAAAAAAAAAAAAACAATTCACTCATAAATTATAAATATTTCTTTTGTAAATATTGAATATTTTAATTATTAACAAGTGTAAATATATTTTGGTAAATATTTTCATTACCAAATGTAACATTTTTTAATGACTGCAAAAGATATTTTTTATGATATATGCAAATTAATACTTGAAAACATCTTAAAAATTTGGGATGATTTTTGATTATAACAGAACATTATACAGATGATATTTTTATTAATAACCGTGTTCTGATAATTTTAAGTATTATAAACTACAACTACAGCAATTTTTGTTACGTTCATTTGGATACTCTTGTACGATTTGTATACTTAAGAGAGAGAAATAAATTTCAAAATTATAATTAAAAAAATAATACATTAAAAGATGCGAGTAAATAATAATTACTAGATTCATTTTTCTTATCTGCGGCATTAATAGATATCTAATAATAGTTCGTTATCGATTTTTGCATGGCAGACATCATTCTTTGCCTCGAAATATGTTTATTGTTGTCAAAATTCAGCAGTTTATATCACTTCCGCACGTTATGATTATATTATATATTTAATATAATTAAAAAAAAAAACTATCATCTGTAGCTAAAAATATTCTTTCTGATATATAGGTATATTATTTATTTATAAAATTAACAAAGAATATCCTTAAGAGAAAAGTAAAACCCATAAAGTCCTATAAGTAGAGAAAATTATTGATCGGAATGTTGAAATCTCTAAGGTACCATCTATTAATTAAAAATTTTTAAGACAAAGAAATTCTATAGAAAACTTTCCGCCTCAACTCCGCCTGAATGCAGTATACATGCCATTCGAACTAAAAGTGCCTTGTAATTTAACCCGACTGGTTCCCATGTGGGATGCTACTTGGCAAACAACTTAAATTCGTCGTTAATACTGAAAATACTTTAATGCACAAGCAGTAGATGCATCTAATAAAAACTGATCTAAAGTATATAAGTAATAATACCGTTAATAATCGCTCTTAATTATCTACATTCAACATAAAACACTCTCTTATACCGTATACAGCAGCTGCAAGGTTTTGTTTGCGCTGTTGACAGTAGAAAAATAACACGTTTAATTTTATTAATTATAAAAGATAATCCAATTATCATGACGATCTTATTTTATCCGGAATAAATTGTTACAGAAAAATATTATGAATTTTTCGCGTTAAATTTTTCAATACGGGTTTCGATTCAGCTAAATTTATTTAAATTAGTTCGTTTTTATTATTTTGTTATTGTTAAATTCTGAAAATATTTAAATTTTTCGCTGTAATTCGATAAACTGCATTTTATCAGAAATAATGAGAAAGATCAAAAGATCAAATTAAAGTAAAGAATTAAGAATTTAAAACAGCGAAAGCGAGAAATTCGACAAAAGTTTCCATCCATCATTTTGCGCTGAAGTTATATATCGTTAATTGGGGAGTAGTTGTTTGTGCTTAATGACATATTTACTCTATTCAGATATGTAGAACAAAGTGTGTGTGAAATCTCACTTCATGTGAATAATTAGATGTTAATATTGTTGGCACGAGTGAAGATTAACTGCAGTCGTGACTACTAACTGAATACACATTTTAAGATTCTTAGAAGTTGTGGAAATTTTTAAATCATAAAAAAGAAATAATAATAATAATTAAGTTCTGGTTATGTTTTGTTCATCTACCATAATTTTAAACTGTATATTTTCTGTTTGAATATGCTTATCGATTAAACTAGAATTACCGTAAATCTTATTTTACAATAAAGCGATCATTATCATTAGTCATACTTAACGTTTTCATTTTTTTTATGTTTTTAAAACCTTAATGTATTGTGTTTAATGTTGTAAAATAAAATTAATTTTTATAAAACTATTATTATATTTAAATTGAAACATTTATTATTTTAATGGCTTTCAGAAAATTACAAAGTTGAGAAAGGTTCACCTACTTGAAGCGCATGGTTTACATATTTCATAACTTACACTTTATATATTAAATTTGCAGTTATCATTATCAGATGTCGAGCAGTTGAAAGTTTAACAGATATTCCTCTTTATAACATTTTTATAAGTTATTTTTGTATAACTTCTTAAAGCGCTTGTTTCTTTAACAGCAAGTCACAAAAATGTCTCCTGACTTCGTTAAATTTGTCATTTAATGATATTTCTTTTTATCCTCTTATGTAAACATTTCGTAATTAATAAATATGCATTAAAATCTTAATTTAGAGCTAAAAGACTAATATATATATACACAAACACACATATAAATAATAACAACAGTCTAGAAATGAAAATAAATTAAGAGTAACAGTTGTCATCAAACACGAAAACTGTTTTCTTAAATAAGCAAAGTTTCATAATTTCGAGTCAGTTTGTCTTTTTCCATTTGATTCTCTACAGCTAATGAAATTAATTATGCAAATTTGCTAATTAATTTTGGTTGAGAGAAATTCAAGAACCGGAATTTCAAATTTAGTTGACAGAAAGGTCGGCTTCTACAACTTAATCAAATTTCAGGCGAAATTAGATGAGTTTGTATTTAAAAATTTTTACTTTATAATGTCTTTGAAGATTAAAGTTAAATTAATATTTATTCTTCCCAAATAAATTATGAATTAATTATCATTTGTGCACTTATTACTTCAGGTTTTATCGATGCAATACGGGATAATGCCAAATCGATATTTACAACTTCTATACTTCTGTTAGCGAAGATTGCCAACATCCATTTTTAAAACTTTTGCAAACACATTAATGTACACGTATACCTACAGGTACACACGTACAGTTAATTTTTATGTGAATATTTAACCTTTCTTTCGGTGATAGCGGATAGATATCATCAATTTTCCAAGAAAACGAGAAACATTTGCATTCAGACGAATGCAACCAGTTATTCATTAATTTGGAATTATTTACACTTATATATTATGAGATCCATTTAAAAATTCATAAAACATTTTTAATCTGGACTAATGGAGGATCGTCCGGATTACCCAATATTCCAGATTATTGAATGATGCAAATTTAATCAACACAAAATATTCTAAATTCAACGTTAACAATATTTATGAAAAAATGAATGTTTCTGTACATTATTTTTATCATTATAAAACATTGTTTTAAAAAAGTATAAATAGGGAATTTTTTATAAGAATAAAGTACGTTATTAAACAGTACATTCCGAAATGCTGTACAAGAAAAAGATCTTCAGTGTACATTTAGTGAAAATTTTTAATCCGATTAAAGAGTTATCCGGATTAAAGTCGCTTTACTGTGTATTTCTTTGTTTCTTTATGTACCATTACTTATAATAAGATTGTGACACCTCTTACAGATTAAAGTATGTTGGTTTTTCTCCCAATTTTAATTGTATTTTTCCTCTAAAAATAATTAATTTATCTTTTTTATTCTTTCTACTATGACATTTATGTTAACATATCAAGCATGTTATTTTATAAAGATATTTTTTTGTAAATATAAAAGTTGCTTATATATTTAATTAATATGTTTATACTTTTATATATAAGATAAATAAATAAATAATTAGCCAGATAAAATGTATAAGAAACATGCCAAATTTCATGACATATATATATGTGTGTCTTCTATATATCTTTCAATATTTGTTACGATATTTCTATTGAGACTTACAAATGCAGAAATATTCCATATTCTCTCGACTAAATCCTTTGATATCCATCTCAGAAGGAACAAATAACAAGGATCCAAGCTTTGGGAATAAGAAGGAAAGCTTATTGCTATCCCCTGATGTTTAGATATAACCTAGGGAAATCATATGCTCTTCAAACTCATTGTTAAGTAGCTTGTGTTGTATATATATATATTTGTGTGTGTATATACAGTATAGGATATGGGAATTGATCATTGTTACCGAGAAATTTCCTAATCTTCGAAATTGTGGAATAATCTAGTAAAACAAAAGTAAACGTACATTAGTATTCGAATATATATGTGAGCTTATAAAAATCACAAAAAAAATCTATTTTCTACTTATTAATATTTATGTAAGATAAGAAATGGCTAAAATTTTGTTATGTGCTTTGATTCTGTCGATGCTGCTTGATATTTCGTAAATATTTTTATTATTATTTTTTTTATATTAATTGGTTTTAAAAGTTTTGGATCGAAAATATAAAATTAACAAATTAAAATAATTTAAATTTTATTTTGAAATGTGTAGAGCAAAATATAATTTAGAAAAAAAAAGTAGAAGAACGTACAACTTACATTTTTAATGGAATTATTTTGGTTGATGCACTTTGTTCATTTAAAAAGATTAAACTTTTTTTTGCTCTTGACTACGCCAGAATATTAAACAAAAAATTAGAATAACTTGTTCTCATGCAAGATTATGAAGTAATTCCAGTCATTCTCTAAAAAAAAAAATATAAACATATATATATATATAATTTAATTTTAGTAATAAAACACGGATGAAGTTTCATTTAGAATTTTTTATTTGCGACATTAATTTAATAAATCATAGATAAACAAAAATTTTATTACTGATCAAAATATCATAAATAGCACTTTCAACGTAAAATATAATAATCAGTGAACCTTAAAATATGTATATATAAAAATTTTTTTATTCGTTTTACCGTGTTTAGATTTTATCTCGTTTACCAACCTTAAATCCTTCGATAGGCAGTATTTATTTATCTTAGGAAGGGATGCTATCGACGACATCAAAGATCACTTTTTAAGATAAAAGGCTAATAAGAAAAATTGTTTGTTCGCTTTTTTTACGACAGATAACATTGCATCCAATCTGTTAAACTACATTTATATAGATAGATTAAAGAGGAAAATACTCCTCGATCGCTACTTTGCTGGTAAATTTTATACAGTGTTAGTTTAGTAAAGTTTTATTTTCTTTTTTTTTAAGACTTGTTAGGAAATTAGATGGGATGTACTGGTAAACAAATGAGTTGTTATCGCTGTCTTGTTAAATCTAGGCTCTTGGATGGTTTCATCTACCAGTTGACATTTCTTGTAAATGATCTCTAGTTGTTTTAATGAAACCGTTCACCCAACTTCTGTAAAGACTATAAATCATCATTTTGTCGGCGTTAAAGACTTCAAAGGTTTATCAGAGATTGCTTTCGCTGCTTCTTTTTAATTGCAAATTCGCAAACGACTTCTGTAAAGCTGAATTTTTCAAACCTTTTTACCATACACACACACACACTCTCTCTCTCTTGCTGATAACTTGTAAATCTTTCTTATTAAACATAATTAACCGAAAAATAAGAAGAGTTCATCAAAATTTAAATTTTTTTAAAAGCTATTAATCATCAGAAACGGTTAAATAATTTTGATTAATTGAAGAAAATGCGAACTGGTCCCTGTTAACTACTCGAAAAGTTTTTGAAAAATAGTAAAGTAAATACCAAACACACACATACACACACACAGTCTCTCTCTCTCTCTCTCTCTTGCTGATAACTTGTAAATCTTTTTTGTAGTATTAATTTTCTAAACATTATTGTTATTGTTAAATTTACACTTTATTATTATTAAAGAAATGTTTTTTTTATATATATATCTATATGCATTTTTAATTTTTACAACAAGTTAAACGATGCAATTTATATTAATTAACTAAAATTGTCTTTACGTAACCCTTTTTAGAGGTATATAAACTCAGTTCGTATGGCACTTAAAAAGAAACTTTAAAGTAAATCATTTCCACTTACGTGCGAATTAAGTCCATTTGTAAGATTGTTTTAGTAACTGTACATCAAGACCTGAATTAGAAAAGAAGAAGAAACAAAAAAAAAAAGGATATAGAAGCTTCCGAGATCGATATTTACTGAACTCCTGAACAGCTTGTATCTAATGGAGCACAAGCAGGAGTCGGGATCAAAAAAATATTTTTTTTTCTGTATTTTTTTTTCTTAAATTCGTTTAACTCCAACGATGATTTATATAGTTTTATAAATCTATACATATTCTCTAACAACTTGTAAAATTGTATTACTTAATCAATTAAGTTTTCAGCTTTATAATATCGCGCAAACTGAACTTCAATCATAATTAATGCTAAATACAATATCCGATCAATTAAAGTTATAATTGAATGTTTACATTATAAACATCGTGATTGAACGAAACAATTAAATTGTATTATGTTCTAATTTGTGTTCATTCTTCTCTTATTCTCACATCATTAACTATAACAACATGCTTGTATAATCTAGTACTGTTAATTAACATTAAATATATTACAATCTTCATAATGTGCTGATGGAGATGTTTCAGTTCCGTCGACGTTTTGATTGAAATTTATACTCGTTCAGAACATGCAATATACATATATATATCTATAATTAAATTTACTTGCCTATGAGTTGTTTTGCAACATTTTAAAGCTAAAAAATCTAAATCGTTTTAATAAAAGTGGAGCATAAAAGAACGTCGCGCTGTTTATCATTCATAAAAACGATTTTAATCGTTACTAAAAGAATGCCATTGAAAAGAAGACTCTTTTATATAGTTCTTCTATATTTTACGCATCTGTGGTTTAGTACGTGACGAGTAGAACTCATCGCTATCACTCGGGACACATTAGACGAGTTTGTTAAGTCGTTTGTACAACAACATTGCTGACAGGAAGTCGTTTAGTTCCTTGTTTAGAGACTAATGTTTGACTCTGTCAGGAGTTCAGCTAATGTTGTAATTCTTATCAGCAAGGTTTGAAGGAATATCTCTCCATTCTCTGAGGAATATCATACCATGCATTCAATAGCAAGTGTATAATTATTAAAATGCCTCTATCACAATATTTATCATCTCCTGTTTATGTAATCTTATCGGTATTCCGTTTAACGAGATAAAATCAATCACCCTTTTATTTAAGCTTAATATCTCATTAAAATCTAATCTAAATAATGAAAATGATGCCATTAAACTAATGACAAGAGTAAAAGTCGCGATAATCGAAAATGACAAGCGACTTAAATATCACAAACATGATGAAATGTCTCTTTCCATTAAGAAGAGATTTTAATTAAGAAAAAAAGGAAAAAAAATTATAATAATAAAGAATAGGAAAAATGAAAACGTAATTCGGCGAGTATACCTTTTAAGAAAATTAAATTTGTTTATCTAAAATTATCTAAATATAAGGCTCATCTAGAATAAAAGGTAATTCTATAATTGAAAAGTTGAAGGCATCGAGTTAAAGTTTGGATAAAATCAATCTCTTTCGTTGATTATTTTCAATGCTACGATAACTGAATAAATAATAATATAATTTTTCGATGTTGCATGAGATACGTGATCTGAAAAGAAACGAATTCTAATATATATATATATAGAAAAAACAACAACGAGAAGAAGAAACAGAAATTCATCTTATAGATCTTTCCGTACCTTCAGGTAGAGGCTGGAGCAGCCATCTGCTGATAATGGAGATTGAGAATAGTCACGTGATTGCAGTGGGGAACAAAGTCACGGAGGTGGGGGTCCCATTACACTTCCGATGCTCGGAGAAATGTTGTCTGTAGTAGCTGTAATGTTTTGGATCTATATTTCACCAGCGTAATGTCTTCTCTCGCTGCCACCTGGAAAGAATCCGTAGAGTCTTCAGCAGTTCTCCCCTTTTTTTCGGAATAACTCCGATTTGCTTTGAAATAATGAAAAAATAAATAAATAAATTCACTTGATCAAATATAGTAAAAAGTATAACAAAATATATTCTCATAAATTGATATTATTTATATAAATCATATTATTTAGATTTTTAAACGTTAGTTTTGCCTATAACGATAATCGATATCCAAGTTAAAATCTATAAATTTTCGTGTAAAAATTCTTTTAAGAGGGCAGAATTTTTTTGCTCTCGAATAGATCTTGAGTCGAAGTGATTACACGACGTTCTGAGATATTTTACACTTAATTACACTCATCCACATCCGTCAATTTATATACTATTTTCTTTTTTACTTTTAATACTCTGTACTTAGCCATTACTTAATGTTTAAACAAACTGATATTTCATAAATTAAAATTTGTAGAGAGAGAGATAAAAAGTTACACACGAGAAAAAAAAACAAATTCCATTTTTTATTATTATTATTTTCTTGTCAATGATAATACAAAGTTCAAAAAATTAATTAAAGTTTCGAATATTTTTAGTGCAAATATTAAAAAAAAAAACAGCTAGAAATTCCGCTTAAAAGAATTTAAAAGATAAATAAATAAATAGACTGATTGCAGAAAAATCAATAATTGAAATATGGTGGAGCGATAATAAATATCTGTTCATCACTTCTTACTGCAAGTAATATTGTATATGTATCTTCATTCATAAATTTTGCCACAAAATGGAATTTTCGTTTTATGTTTCTACATTTTTCTACTTTTTCTTTTGTATTTCTTAAATTTAAATCAACAACGTTACATCAACAAAGAATGGATTTTAGCTTGAGGTGTAATATTTTATATATATATATATATATATATATATATATTTGTGTGTATGTGTGAAAACAGAATTCTGAACATTTCAGTTTATTCTACATGACTTCAGTAATGAATAAGTGTGTTAGATTTGTATTATTTATCCAGTGCTCTTTGCTCTGGGCTAATTTGATGAAACATTCAACAATAAATGTACCTCTTCTAGTTCTCTCTTCCTTTCTTTAACGTATAGAATTTATAAGTTAAAACTACATTTGTATCGTATAAAAAACGTAATTAATTTGTTATAATATTTTTTTTAATTTGTATCTAGTTTTAAAATTATCGTTTTTTTATCGGTCAATTTAACAAAATATTTAATGTTCGCTGATAGACAGTAATTAATATTTTTTCTTCTATCCATATCAATTAATATTAACGTTTTAGAAAGTTTTTTTTTTATATATATAAAATTCAAAAATTTGCCTGCAAAGAATTTTCATGTTTTAATATTGACGAATTATTTAAACCAATTTAAATAATAAAAAAAAGAAGTGAGAACAAAATTTTTCAGAATTATTTTGATTTTTTTCAATCTTTTTTTGTTCATTGAGTTATACACATTTATTGCAAAAAAATATATAGCTGAAAGAATTAATTTATAAATAATATTCCGATATTTATATCAATATCGATAAGATTAATCAAGTTTTTTTTTATAATTTTAATAAATAGTAATCGATTAATCATTTAGGTTGCACTTGTAAAGTATACGAGTTAACCATGTTTATGTTTCCTTAAATGCGTAAAAATTAAAATATTATTAAAATTATGTTTAAAAATGTTAAATATAATAGATATAAAATGTTAATTTTTTCTTTTTTTTCAAGAAATACATTTATATAAGAGGCCAATTAAAAGAAAAAGCGAGAAAAAATTCAGATCATCTTCTGTTACCTTTAATTGAAGCATGGGTAATGAAGAAGTGAACGATTATTGTCAAGAGTTTTATTGGTTTTTTTTTTACAGTCTGCAAAACTCGTTATTTTGAGTGCAACTTGTTGTCGTTAAAGTAATTTTAGAAATTAAATAAAAGATTTCTTTGTTTTATTCTTTTTATGTTAGATAAAAACCATAAACGACCAATAGACCAGAAAAATTGACAAAATAATATAGAAGCTTGATTTACTTTAATCCAAATAATAGTAAAAAAATAATGAATTATAAATCAATCTTTCGCCTACATGATTGAATTTTATGTCATCTTATGGTGGTTTGCTCTTTCACGCTATTTGAAGAATGTTCGATTTTTTTTTCCCCTTATCCTCATATTTGACGTCTTCATTGAAAAGTTTGTTGTTGAAGTTAATAAAGAAATATCTTCTTTTTTCAAGCGTAATAAATTGGTTTATAATGAATGAAAAATCTTCACCAATAACAAATATTTTCTAAGATAAATTGGATTGTAATATAGATATATTTTTCTGTCTCTCTGAATAAATTATGACATTTCGAATGAGTGGAAAAAAAAACTGTAAAAAAAGTAGAAAGATAATGTATGGTTTCCTTTATAGGAAAAATAATTTTCTATCCTTTCTTATATCTGAAATATTAAGAATTTTTTAAACTACAATTTCTTAAGTTGCTATATTATATATATATATTATCATAATATAAATAACGAAACTAAAATAAGAAGCGATTTATATAAAATATATTTTTTGATTTATTGAAGTTTGTTGCTGTAAATATTTAAATCAAATAGCAATTTTGATAAAATAAAACGTTTATTAGTACATTTATTTTAAATTTTAAGTTACGCAGATGATACTTTCGGGAATTTATCAATATAAAATATAGTGTACGCCTTACTAGTGATCTATAGCTCCAACGATGCGTGTTTAGAACGTCGTCTCTTGATAAATTTGTGCGATAGACGTAGATAATATGCGTAAACATTTTTTGATTTATTTTAAATGATACATTATATCGAGGAGATAGATTATTAGCTACACCTATGACCAAGATAAGTTATAAATTACTATTTTTATTTGGCTAATTATAGTAATTTTTTTTTTGTTGTTGTTTAATGTAAAATTTGTATATTATATACGATATTTTATGTTTAAAAATAAATATAAGCGTTAAAATGTTGTATATTTTGTTAGAAAGAAATAATGTTATCTGAAAATATTTCCAATATTCCCATAATAAGGTATTTTAAAAATTTACTGCTATTGGCAGATTTTACGACTTAATCAGAATTTAAATTTTGTCCATAACGTTTTATGAGATGTTTTTACGGATTTTGAATAAATATTTGTCCTCTCCTTTTTTTATGTATCGAGAAAATATTTCAAACATTATATCGTCTAAAATATTTTGAACATTTTCACTATACTATATACGTATAAAGAGATATGGTCGTTTGTTCGGATAATAAAAAAAACTACAACTGAAATTCTTTGATGCAGGAACTCAAACTTCAACTAGTCCAGTGATTTGGGCATAACCTCAGGCCTTCGAACTCATCGTCCGTCAAAGTTAAGATGAGGAATTTAAGGAAGACTGAACATGATCATTCCGTGCACTTTTTGGTCACGAACATATGAGCTTTACTTTCTTCCCCCTTCAAACTTTCTACAGGTTTGAAAAGGGAATTTAAGCAAAAATTTATCTGACAAAATTCGAACAGTTCCGTTTCAATGTATCAAAATATATATGGTATATATATATATTCTTTATCATTTTAGTTTCGAACATTTCATTTTGATTAACTATCGATTTATTTTGTTTAAAAATTCAATAAATTTTAATTCATACTTTTTAATTTTCCTTCAAAATTATTTTTAAAATAGCGTGTTGAAAATTATAATAAATTGTAAGCGTGTTAAATGTTGTAATGATTAAATTAAAATTTATAATTACTTTCTATTTTTCGGTAATTTTTACTTTATATTTAATACGAAACAAAACATTGATAAATTGTGCACATTTATTTCCCATATTATCGAAAAACTGAATTTTGAACAAACTGACAAAGCCAGACATTTTTGATCTCAGAATAGAAAGTAATAAAATTCGGAATTTTCTTCATGACTGCATATTTGATGGAAAGTTGTAGAAATAAATTTACTTCGTAACTTATCGAAAAAAAACAGAAAACAGTGAAGTGATATTTAATTAATTTATTTTTAAATAAAATAATTTTCTATCGAATGTTAACATTTGATGGAAAAATAAGACGAAATTTATAGACAATTTAAAAATGTAAACTTTCCGGAACTGAAATTAGAAAATTATTATTAAATCTAAAACAAGAAATCTAAATTATAGATTTTTAAAAAAATCTATAATTTAATTATACTAAATATGCTGATTTCTTGTATGAAATACACCAGAAAAATCATTACACAAGAAATCTACATCTTGTTTTATTAATGAAATTATAGATTTGTTTCTCTCTAGAATATGCTGTATAGTTGTATTTTTCTTGTATATAAAATACGTAATGCAGATTTCTTGTGTAACTTTTCTGGTATATTTCATACAAGAAATATGCATATTTAATCTATAATCTATTAAATTTATTTAATCTATATTTCATAAAATAAATCGGATTTTTTAGTCTATAATTCAAATTTCTTATATTAGTATTTTAAATATTAATTTTCCAACTTCTGTTTCCAAAAATTTGTAAATTCTTATTTTATAAATTACGTACTTTTTTATCTCTAAGCATATTTCTTGTATTATTTTTTAATAATAAATTTCTGAGTTTCGAAAAATTTTAAATATTAAAAGTAATACGTCTTGAATAAATAATGTTTTGAATAAAAATCATAGCATAAAATTGAATTACGATTTTTTTTCTTAAATATATATATATATATAAAGCACTAAATATTTCTTTTGCGTTTTGTAAAATTGTAAGCATTTTACATGAGGAAAAAAAAAATATTTTTTATAATTGCCTAAAATAAAATTTAGAAAAAATTCTTTAGTATCATATTTCAAACTAAACTTTTCTTCTCAAAATTTTAATTTCAAAAGAATATATTGTACTTTCTTACTGTAAGGGTATTAAAGTTAGATTTGCATTAGAATGGCAGTAGAAAGCATTACGAATCAGTTGACAAAACTGCGACAATATCCACCGTCTTTTAGATCGATATACTTAAATCTAGAAACAATGCTTTTGTCTAACTTTCCTAATGTGTTTCTAAATCTGATATAAAAAAGTAGCGTACTTATAGAACAATCCACATACCAACAAAGTGCAGTACATATGCCTTTTTATGTTCAATAATAATAATAAAAAAATCGACTGTGTAAAAGTCTGCATTAACTTCATTTTAAAATGGTTTAAACATTATTTAAATTTCAATTAAGAATATAAAAAGTTAATTGAATAAAAGATATATATTTCACATTTAATTTAGTGAAGTTTTCTTCAATTTTTTTCTTTATTTTTAAACTTATAACTTTGATAACTATTAAAAGCAAATATAAATTTTTGTTCTTTTAAAAACAAAGTATGTTTTTGCTTCTTTTTTTGTATCTCTATAAAGCATAAACATATACAATAGAAATAATTTAAAAATAGCCTATAGGGTTTATCTGAAAAAATTCTGTTATCACGCAAAATTCGTTTTAGCGTTCGAGGGCGAAGTGAAATTTTTATCGTGAGATCTGAACATATCACAAATCTTCCGTTTTCTTTCAAAAGTTCACTTTATTATTTTACTAAATGTTTGTAAATATATCGTGTGTAGGTTTGCTGATATAATTTTTCTGTGAATAACGGATTATGTATGTACATCAAAGAAACAGTAAATTTTAAGTAATACCTTTTCTTTATTAGATTGAATTACGGAAATAAAATATCCTTTATGTAAACTGCAGCACATCGCGGATTATCCAGATCAATGGATCATGCCATTTATGAGGAAAATTCGATTCTAAAGTCCTGTGCACAAACCAAACACATTTCTTATCTCCGAGGAACTATTATGTTCCGCTGTCACATCTTTAAAAATACTGATCCTTTCGTGCCAAGTATTTTTTTTTTTGTAAGGTTGAACAGAAACTTTTCCTTTTGAAACATAAAAAAACAATCCAGTTCATTGTGTTTTTCCCAGTTAAAATTGATATAATTTGATAATGACTCGCAGAATAATGATATGTTCTGTTAAGTTGTTTTTTTTTACTCTCTTCTCTTTTGTATCTAAAGGATCAAGAGTAATTCTTACCAGTTTCCAGTTCTGTTGTATCCGAGTAACATTTCGGCCTTTATGAAGTATTTCTAGATTAAACTACTAAGGATTAAAAGTTGAAGACGTCTCTGACGATTTTAAGATGGAAGCCCGTAATCTCCCAATGGAATACCATCCAGGCAGAACGGAAATTAAAGAACTTTCTTCAGCATCTGTGATTAAAAACGGAATAGAATAGCTTAATATCGATTTTTAGAAAGATAGTAGTTTCAAATTAATTCCACGTCCTTTATAATGCTGAAAAGTCCATCCGATGAGACAATCTCAAGATGCTTACACGAGATTAGTCTGATGAACTCGTCATTCCCGTTAATTAATGAAAATTCTGTAAAATTAGTAAACTTATTAAATCTGTTACGCAATATGGTTACATCTCTCTCTCTCTCTCTCTCTTTTTTATTTTCGTTTTCCATTTTATATCAATTTTTCATACATTCAATTTACTACTGTTCGAGAAATATGTCATCTACTGTGTATATATTATATATATATATACACTGGCTGTAAATCTTAAATCTTGATTTTATTTTTTGAAGGAAGCAAATGCAAAAGCTGCAGAAGGCTATTTATGCAGTGCTACATCAGTTCGATCCTGTCAAACATTTTCTGGCATTGGTCCAACAACTACTCCAGTTTTCGTATCCATTAAAGATCGCAATAGATAAGAATTGAGTTAGAAAACTAAAGTTTTTAATTATTTGAATACAAAATGATCTTTCTATTGATTTTATTATTATTTCTATCACATTTAAGAAGTTTAAATAAGTCTATATATTTAAATATAATTATAAACTTTACGAACTCTTGCAATTAAAATTTTTTTTTATGATGTCTTCTTATTAAAGCAGGATTATTAAATAGCCAATAAAAATATCAATATTGATATATAATATTATAAATAAATTATGAAATTCTAAATATGACTTTTATTTTATATTTCTTTAGTAGCCTACATTATGTATTTTAATTTAATCTTAAGAAATTTAGAGCAAACTGCGTAACATACTGCCAGCCTACTAAATACTATTTTTTGTTACGAACCTATTTGCTTTAAATTTTTGTTTTGAATCAGTAAAATGCTATTTTTTTGTTATAAAGCTTATAAGTTCATAAAAAGTTATATATTTTTATGAACCTATAAGTCTAAAAGCTATTGTCGCTGTTAATCTATAAAATGCTATTTTTATTATATACGCAGAGAACGATATTTTTTGCCAGGAAGCTATAAAATGATATTTTTTGTTATGAATCTATAGATCTAAAATGCTATTTTTGCTTTGGATTTATAAAATGCTATTTTTGTTACAGTATGTAGGAAATAATATTTTTGCTATGAATGTATAAAATGAAATTTTTTCTGAGAAACTATGGATCTGAAATCCTATTTTTTTATTGCTAATATACAAAATGCTATTTTTATTATATATAGGCCTATAATATAAATAACAAATGCTATTTTTATATATAATATTTTTACTTTGAATCTATAAAATGATATTTTTCTATGAACCTTTATATCTGAAACTCTATTTTTTGCTGTTAATCTATAAAATGCTATTTTTGTTATATAGATTACATAGGAAGTTTTTGCTATGAATGCAAAAACTTCCTATGTAAACTTCCTATTAAATGATATTTTTTGCTATGAATCTATAGATCTAAAATGCTATTTTTGCTTTGAACCTATAGAATGTTTTTTCGTTATAAATCAATCAAATATTACTCTGTCATAAATTTGCAAAATGATATATATTTCTATAAATTATATGAAATGCTAATTTTTTATAGTGTTGTTAACGCTGTTTTTGCTATGCAGTTATATTATTTTTAAGCTAGCATGGTTATCTTAACAACACATACGACTATAACAAAGTTCTAGTGGAGACAGTTGACGAGATAAAAAGATGAAGTTGGATTCGAATCTGGACATGCCATACATAGATAAAGTCACTCTGTCATCCTGCCATTCTCGATACTTTAAATAGCTACGGTAAACCAAGTACTAAAATAGTTAAACCTTTAAGAAGTTTCTGATATTTTAAAAAAAAAACATATATTTTTTCTTCTTAAAGAACCAATTAAATTTTTTTAATATTTATAAATTCTTTGCAACGAAAAAACTAAAAATTTTGTTATAGTGAGGTTTAGAAACTTTAAATTTATTTAATATAACTGTCAAATTCTAGTTACAATCTTTTAAGGAAATTCGGAATTTTTTTTTACAGTTTTAAAATTAATAACTAAAGAAACTACACGATTTTTGTATAATTAACTTTGCATTTTATGTCCTGACAAGATAAAGATTGAGAAAGATGGAAGAATTTTTTTAAATCTTTTTTTTAATAGATCTACTACCAGGGACAAGAACTTACAAGAGCAAATCAATGTAGATTTAATAATATAAATCAATTTTCACCCATTATAACATATTAAGTTCTAAATAATAGAATGAAGTATGGTAAGTCATCGCTGACATGCAGTAATTAGTTTACTAATCCATCTTGTGTGTTATGGACAAGAATTCTCTAAGGTTAAACTTATTAAAATTCTTAGAAATTTAGAATTAAAATTAATCAGATTTGAATGCACTCTTGCCTTTTGGATTTAGAACAGAAATAAGACAAAGGGATAAATTAATTCAAATTTCGTTTCTTCTTGTTTAATATTTATCTTGAAATTTCTAGTAATAAATTACATTATAAAATTGTTATATGTACTTAAGTCTTTTGTATAGTAGCCAAAGTTTTGGAATATCAGTGAGAGTGTGGTTTCCATGGGAACAGATCAACTCCAGTCTGGCAGATAATGTGGAGCGGTGTATTTGAGCGATGACCACCATCACACATTACATCCACAATGTGACTCTATGAGTTCCAATCAATAAATTTCTTCTCTTCTAGATACTGAAACAGATATGGTGCAATGACCTTTTTCTGATAAATCTCAGATTGGAATTGAAGAAAATTTTCAGTTAAAGAAAAAAAATTTCTCGGTTCATCTAAACGTCTTCTTTTCACTATCTATTGTCAGCATCGCTATTTTTTGATGAAATAAGACATTCCACTACGGTAAATCGTTTTTTTTTCTTTGTGAGCGTGAATCAAAAATGGGTTTAAATCGAGACTCTGCTAAGTGAAAGAAAACTTTTGAAACATTTTAATTATGTAAAAAAAAGATTGTTTAATGAAAATATTTCACATAGCGACCGTCAGCTAAACTCTTAATGCCATTTTGGATTTATCTTCGTCTCAATTTTGCATGGATGTTGCAATATCATCACACGATGCTTTAACCGTGTAAGTCGAAAATGTATAAAATTGCGATAGTATAATAGTGAGAATCTAATTTGAAAAGTCGTCTTAAAAATAATATTGCCATTTTTGTCGTCGAGATCCGTGAGTATTCCGAAACCATCATGTAACCTTCAGTTCTGACTTGAACATCTTTTTGATTGATTATCTCCCTTGAGAACTGTAGGAGACTTACAGTCGACCAGGTAACGATCGACAGTAATAACAATTTGATGACCTGGCGAACTCTATGATTGGCGTGTGAAAAAATACCAGCTGCTTTAGGTCGATAGGTGAACTGTTTGTATCGGTTTACCATTCACCGCAGATCTTTTATATTTACTAGAATAAGCGAGTAGGAATGAACAAAATTTAAATCTCATCAATTCGAATTCATTTTATTTACATTTGACTTGGATCTATAAAATTAGTTACGATTGATTTCTACTTTAATAAAGAATAAATTACTTTCTTGATATTATTTAAATAATTAATGAAATTTACGTTCATAATTAAATTTGTAATATTTAGATTTTAATGAACCATAACGGAAGTAAAGTGATCTTGTGATAATTAGAGAAATTTTAGAAAGCGAATTTTTAAAGTTTTTTACATAACTGTGCATGATGATGTAATTTCTATATGAAGTTTAATTCATTAATTGTAATTAAAGGAAAAATATATATATACATATATTTTTTTTAAATCGGATAATTTGTTTTTCTTTTGCAGTTGCCTGTAGATGAGGCTCTCAACTCGAATAATATTTCTCGGAATTTCCGAGGATTTCGGTGAGTGGAATGGAGAAAAGCACAAGACTACGCATTTCCTCAAGCACCGAATATTGGTGTTGTGACAGAATGTAGTGCTAATACCTAGACTGGGTCTCCCAGATATGACAGGCTGGTTGCCTGTCAATCATCTTAGTTGGATGACTGTGACCTGCGTGATACTAACGTTGACAGTGAGTAGCAGCGGGTTTCCTTGCCACCCAAAATGCAACTGTATATGGAGAAATGGCAAACAGACAGCTGAATGTCCCAATTTAGGTTTTGATAGACTACCTATGGGACTTGACCCAGGTGTGCAAGTCCTTTATTTATCCCGCAATAATCTCACCTTTCTACCACCCAATGGATTTTTAGCTGCAGGCCTTGTTAATCTCCAGAGATTATATTTATCTCGTTGTGGAATAGAACACGTGGATGAATATGCTCTGTACAGGATAACCAATTTGATAGAACTTGACCTCAGCGAAAACCTATTGCTTCACGTGCCGTCCGCTGCATTCAACCATGTGCCCCTACTCCGTCATCTTTTATTAAACAGTAATCCCATTTCTTTCATTCCAACTCAAGCATTCATTGATCTGAAAGCGCTAACTATTCTGGAGATGAGCAATTGTAAGTTGGAAAGCATTGCTGCGAGAGCTTTTGAAGGCTTGGAAAAGTTAGAAGTATTGAAATTAGACGGCAATAATCTTGAAAACGTTCATGGAAAAACGATGCTTCCTTTGGTTTCACTTCATGGGATTACGATCGATGGTAATCCGTGGAGATGTGATTGTGACCTTAGGAGTCTTCGATTGTGGTTGGACACTAATAATGTGCCATATATCCCTCCTATTTGTTATAGACCCGTCAGATTAAAGGGTAGAAGCGGAGGCAGGTAACTGCTGCTGAATATGCTTGTCCTCCCGTATTTCTTAACACTACCAGTGCTCGTAACGTTCTCGAAGGAGATAATGTTACATTGGAATGCAGATTGGGAGGAGATCCATTACCGGACATACATTGGCTCTGGAAAGGAAGGGTGCTAAAAAACGATTCCGAGAAAAATTTTTATATTTCAGTTTCGCGTGGAGAACGAGAAAAAGTGTCTAGGTTGTTGGTGATATCAGTGCAAGATCCTTTTGCCGGATACTATACATGTATAGCCGAAAATATAGCTGGGTTGGCTGCAAAAAATTTCACTGTTATGATAACTAGAAAAAAAGTTACTGGAGTTAATGTGATAGAAGAAGAAAAGACTCAAGAAGTTAAAGAGGAAGAAGTTCCAAAAGAAGATCCTGGTCCCGTTGCAGGTCTTATAGTCGGCGTTGTGTTAGGTGCGTTGTTAATAATAATTTGTATAGCTGTGGGCATGTATATATGTAGAAGACCTCCACCGATTGGTAAACGGTTAGAAGTCAATCACAAACTGGCTAATTCCGTTAGTCCCGCTACTCCTCATGTCTCTATAGAGGATATGGATCTTCAGTTATTAGGAATTTCACCTTTACAGAAACCACCAAGAGGATACGAAGGCATCCCAACATCCGAAGTAGATAGGCAAGAAACTTCGAGTGTTAACGATAGAACTACTCCCCGTGTTTGGTTAATGAAAGAAACAATAACGAGCGAAACGAATGGTGAAACATATTCTAGTCCTTCGCCAGAAGAAGAAATTAGAACTGTGCCTGTTCCAGTTCTTCCCGAAATTCTTCACGTTCGGCTTCACGGTGAACTTATGGACACACTGAAAAAGAAAGCTGACAAAAAAATTCTCGAGAGAGAAAGAGGAGACGGTTCCTCAGAAATGGAAGTGACTGATCACGAATGCAACAAAATAGAACTCTCAGATGACGGCCAACCCAGTAAAGAGACTTCAGAAGAGAGTGGAAGAGATGATTCTTCCTCTCCTACAAGCACCATCACTTCAGATAGTCAGGAAAGACCGAGTAAAGTAGAAGGACTATCACGAGACCGTCCTGCAACATTTCAGAGGACAGCTGGAGTGTCGTGTGGTTGTGACAGAAACGGTGCCATACACGTTTGAAATGTTCTTGTGTATGTAATTGTGTTATTGATAACGTAAGATAAATTTTAGTACAAGTATTTGGTTTACCATAATAATGTAAACATAATAAGTTAATTTTTATCTAAAAAAGATATGTATAAAAATGAACAAAAAAAATGGTTACTTTAAAAAATTAACTGTATGTTTAGATAAAAAGAAAAAAATTTCAGTTGTATAATTTTAAACAAGTTAAATCCTCGAAGTTAAGATATTCCGGCAGAAATATTTATTTAGTATTACCAGTTATATTTGTAAAACAAAAATCTATTCGAATTAATCTATTGTTCGAAATTTGAAAGAATATATGTTAACAAATACTTGAATGAGAAATGGTTTATCCCACATTACTGAAAAAATAAATAAAATAAAAAAAGATTTATAAAATAAATAAAATTATGGTGTGAGCATCGAGATATATGTTCAAATATTATAAAAAGATTTATAATAAAAAAAAAGAAATATATTGCTCAATTAAATTCGATAAAGGAATCAAAATAAAAATCGAAACAATACATTTTTTGTTTAGATAATGGGAATTTTTCTTGCTGGATTTATACGAAGATATTAACATAGAAGTCTCTGTTCTATAGAGGTGAATGTGCAACCAAGACAGTGTTCTTAAATTTATATTCTCTATAATTGAACACCATTGGACAATTTTCAGTGACTTTGTGTGAAATCTTATTGAACTGAAAATCATTTTGAATCAATATCTAATTGATAAAAACAAACAGAAATTTTATTGTTTTTTATAAAGAATCTTGCGAATTTTTCTTCATTATATATATATTCATATATCTTAATTCGAAATCGTTTGTAGTTAAATAATAAAAAAAGGAAGTGTTTCTGTTATCTTCCGAACTTAATTCAGTTCCTCTCAACTATTCTGTGTATGTTGAGACAAATTGCCATAATATTAAAACTAAACTGTTTCTTTTTAAAAAGCTAAAGTTGTATTCTTTATTTTTACACGCATATATATATAAATCTATATTAAATCATAAACATGAAAAAAAATTAGTAAATTACGTCTTTCGATACATGACAAGCCAAAATGATGGTAAAGTATTTAATTACCCTTTACACGTCTACTTTCGGTTAAAAAAATTTTACTCTAGATAAATCATCTCGTGTTATTGTTATTAGTTTAATTCTAAAATAAATCTTCAATTATCAGAACGTCAAGTTTATTTTGAAAACAAATTAAATCGCTTTAATCATTCCTCAGATACCATAAACTTTAATCAGTAATTATACAAGGTTAGAAAACAAGAAAACAGAATTAATCACAGTAATTAGTAAACATCAAACATATTTTTAATTTACTGAAAGACAGATTACATTATCAGAAAAATAATAAGAAAAATCTATTCAGAGGGACGATTTTTTATCATTATTATTATTATTATTTTTATTATTATTATATCAGACATGCTTCTGTGAGAAAATAGCGAAATACCTTAATGAATATTAATCAAGTACATACGTAGACTGAATTTAAAGTGCATCATTGCTGATGTAATTTTTACTCGTTAACTTTCATTATTTTCTTGTTCCATTATATGGTTGCTGTCTTCAATTAAAACCTGTAATTTAGTTAAATTAAAAACGAACGATGCTTCAAATAGAAATGAAGCTTGTTAATGCTTAGAATGTTTAAACAAAACTGGACAAGCGTGCAAGAGTGTATAAACTTAATTTCAAAAACTCTTTCGTCCATTTTTGTTATGCATAATCTGAAACTCCAGTGAGAAGAAGAAAAGGGGAAGGAAAAATTAAAGAAGAAATATAATTAATTTTATTGATGACAATATAATTGATTTCCACATTAATTTAAATTTCTACAATTAAAAATAATAAATGCGATTATACGTTTTTAAACGAGTCATTCTCTAATGATTTAAACATTGATTGCCTTGTTATCAACAGCATAAATATAAAAATTTTCATATAAATAAATATTTTTGAGTTAGTTCTCGAGTTTAATGCACAAAAATTATGTCAGAAATACGAATATTTAGTTATTTTGTTAAGATTTTTATCTCTCGAGTAAGAGGATTATCATTATCAGCAAAATAAATATTAAAAACAAAATCTAATGTTCATATCACAAGTTTTCGATACATTATTAAGATTTGTTTATTGATAACTTAGGATTATTTCCAATTAAAAATATTCAGAATCCTCTTCTGTAGGATTTTTCTTATTTTTGTAAAACTAGTTCTGTAAACATTTTAAATATTGAATTAGCAATTAGTCTTGCTTTTAATTATTGAACCGAAAATCTTTCGGCAGTTAAAAATTAACAATGCCACATTCGCTATTTTTTTCGTTATTTAATATTAGTTTTATTTATTTATATTAATTTTAAATCATTATAATAAATTTTAAACTTATTAGATAACATATAAAACTAATTAGTATGTTTTTTTAAAAGATTTAGATAATTATTTTTGAACAAGATTTAAAACATATATATATTATTTTTTAAATCTTGCAATCAAGATTTAAAATATATATATACATATAATATTATATATATTTAAAATAACTGAAGCATTTTTTTCTTAAATTTGTATAAAAAAAGCAATATAAAAAAAAATTCTCGTTTATTTCTTTCTTTACTTTTTCGTTCGCTGATTTTAAAGCTCGTTAAAAATGTGTCTTGTTTATTGTTCCATTGTTAGATAATTCGGGAATATAACAATTTTTTAAACGACAATAGATACTGAGAGTAAATAAAACTTTTGTTACACGTTTCTTAATCTTATCAAGTACAACAACATCATCATTAGATATTTGTTTCGTGTTATAACATTCAAACATTTGTATAAAAAAATATGAACATGAGATTCTAGGTTTTCGCTCATAAAATATTATTTTTCTTTGTTTCTAATAACATTATGTCGGAAATTGGATTAATGTTCAATAATTAACAGAGGCTGAAAAAGTTTTTTCTTTGTAACCTGATAAATCCATTCATACTTTATGCGGTTAACGAAGAAATGTATGGAAAAAGATAAATTTACTGCGAAAATAAAATGCCAAAATTCTCGTAGCATATCTATAATTCAACGTGTACAATTGAATTTTAGAAAAAAAAGTCTAACTTTTTTTTTTTTTTTTGACTCTTTGAGATTTCATAGCGTCATAAACAATACTGCCCATCATCTTACTACGTGAGCTTCTAGGTTTTGAAATGTTTTACTGGCTGAATTCTGTAGAAGCTAATGATTTTTTGATTTATAACAAAACTTACGAAAGTTTAACTTGATTTTTAAAAGAACAGACATTACTGTAATGATATATATAAAATATGTGAACAGATATATAATAATGTTGGAAATATTTTAAGGTAGAATTGCTGCCTGACAGATAAACTATATTTATTACGTCTTTTATTGATCATAAATGATAAGGGAACAGAAATTAAAATTCAATTTTATGTATGTGTGATGTGGAATATTATTCAAAGATCAGTCAAATACAGAGTTAATTAAAACTCCGATATAGATAAAGCTTGATGATGATAAACTCAAAAGATTAATTTTAAAATCTCTGATATCCCTGTTATATTCAATTAAATTAAAATCTGGGGAATTTTAAGACAACTTAATGAGTTTATTAAGAAGTTTATTAATTAATGTCTCTAATTGTTTTGATCGAATTTCATATAAGCTTCAAACGAGAAAATAATATAAAAACTTCTTTCAGTCTTACTTCTTGGCAATCAATTCGTTCTTCACCTTTCTTGACAATCCGGATCATCTTTCAACTTGCTTTCTGACAATCTAGGTGCAGTCTTCACAGATAGCATACCTACTTAGACCGACAAATTATCGATATTGCATTATAATGTGTTGCACAAGAATCCTAATTCACATATGAGACGAGAAAATTTTGTTTTTATTTCTAAATGTTTCTGCACTAATTCAATCGTATTTTTAATGTTGTCAGAAAAAGTCGAGTTTTATATAGTTCCACTCGTAAATTTGCAATTTAACGCAGCGAGTTGACTGGCGATTTTTTACGCCATCTTTAAATTACATAATGAATTATATTAAGGCAAGTCGACAGAATGCCATACTTTATTGAAGACACAAAATTTTCGTCTTGAGGAAAGATAAATTTTGAATTTCAAGAAGCAAAAATGGAATTTGGAAATTTTACTCTATACGTGATTATATTTATTAAAGTGGTATAACATATTTGGAAAGAATTTCGATATTTTGACAAAATTTTGTTTTCAATATCTCCACTTGTCCCTGCATAGAGTTAACATTGTATTAAGGTTGAATATAAATGCTTTGGTAGATTGAAGTGTTAACGTTATTGCTAATATTTGCAATTATAATATATTTTAATCAGCTAACAGAATCAGTCAAAGCTGTAAACAGTAACACATAAACGAGATCTTAAACAAATCAGTGAATGGAAGCATTCCATTTAAAATCTTGTTATTCCTTTGATATAAAATTGCTTATAACGAATTGCACTGATATATTTTTTTTATGCCTTGACACGTGTGAAAATTTTTGAATGTTTAAATTATGCAACATGCGTACCTATTAAAAAAATTAATTTGATAATCCAAAGCATCTTGTTATCATCTTTCAAATTTTCACTTATATCTGTTCATGCTACAATCTACTGTATATCTACGAGATATGTCAATATTTAGAAATAATTTCGTGTAACATGATTCAGACTCACTAAAATCGTTTATTTTTGAAGATTTTAATTTCGGAATTCTTAGAGTGTTGTCTCAAATCAACATCATTTTTGTGATTCGTCTAAATATGAATCATTAAGTTGTTAATTAAATTAGCTTTTAAAAGTATGCAAATTCTGTTTCGATGTTTTGCAATGTTTCTGCAAAATATTGCATAATTTATATATAAAAAAACACTTAGATAAGCACGTTATAGAAAAAAATATGTCGTAGCAAATGTTTTAAACATATTCGAAATTTTTAAGTGACAAAAAAGTTTAACGCGTTATTTTTTTTTTTTATTAAGGTCATTTCGTCGAAAGAGATTAAGAAATAACCTCTTGGATAAAAGGTATAATCGGATTATCGTATCTAGTGATTTTGGATAATGCCAAATTCTATAGTCATCAGTATTTACTAAAGATATCCAGTGAAAAATGAGAAATCCATCCAAAAATTTGTCACAGTCGGATGAACATCTCTATAGATGCCATTCAATATTGGATTTGATGACATTCTTCAGAATTCTATGACAGATCAATCAAGAATCGACTTATGGAAAGTATTTTTTGCCTTGACATGTGGAAAATTTTCGAATGTTTGAATTATGCAACGTACCACGATCTTCATTGTAAAGTGAAATCATCTTAAATGCATTTTACGGCATCCAAAATTTTTACGAATTATTATTAAAAAAGTTTCATCCTCAAAATTAAAAAAAAAAAAAAAGAAAAAAATCAGTAAATTATGGAAATTCGACAAGAAACACACCAGCTTCGATTATATATTAATGAAGCTTTATTAAATATTTCAACGTAATCTGCAAGCTGTGAATCATAAATTTTAAATAAAATATAAATTAACTTTAATTATGTTTTAAAATTTTATATCCATTATATATTTTATAATCTACGTTTTGATGAACATAAAGGTTCCAAAATGAAATATTTTAAATATTTATTCCTTTAATGAATTAATCGTGTACAGTCAACATGTAAGAATAATTAAACATCGGTAATTTCTAAGTAATTTATTTTCGAATTAATAAATAAATAATGTTTTAATTTGTGTTGATTATAATTTCCATCTAATAGCTTAAAATTAAAATTCTTAAAATATTTTCATTCGTATTATCGCTTTGATTATCTTCGCAAGAGATATGAATAAACAAAATAATCAAGTGAATTCTCATATTGTATACTGTTTAATTGAAGGAAATAAATAAACACGAAATATTTTTTTCTGTCATTTATTCGTGGATTTATATGTGATCTAGCGCTCCAATAAGTTAGAATTATGTTTGTATGCTGATTTCTTGCTTTTCCAGCAACAATTAATGCTTTCGTTATTCAAAAACCAATACTAGAGTGTAACTTGAGTAATGATCACTAAAAATTATACTATAACCTTTATTTCGATGCATCATACAAGTTAAAACCATCAAAAATCATTTAAATTTAACCATTTAAATGTATATAACATATTAATACATAGTTATTCCAATTTTTTATCATTTTTTTCTTATTGTTTTTGGATTTACCATTCTACTATGCTAGCATTATGTTTTTATGCTTGAATTTTTTGCTTCTATGGCGTTATTTAACGTATAGCTATCTGAAAACTAACAGTAAAATGCAACTTGAGCGATACATCATCAGAAATTATATTATTATTTCCTTTATTTAACACATTATGTAAGTTAAACCCATCGAAAATCATTATAATTTCATAGCGCAGTCTATTAAAATGCATATAATATTTATAAATACATATATATTCGGATTTTTTTTAATCATTCCGAAAATTTTACAATTAATTTTTTATTCTATATATATAAATAAAATTTCAATTTATTTTTAAAAATATTTTTCTTCGCCATTCACCACGCTTTCATAAAATGCAAATTCGTAAATAATAAAATGGATATTAAAAAACTTGGAAAAGAATTTTTGAAAAGTGCCATAAACTTTTGGAAATTCCGAAATTAGACGCTGCAGAGATTGGAGAAGACATTCGATTTTCATAATAAGAGAGAATTATAGATAATTCGCACCTAGAACAATCAGCAAACGGTTCGATTGCGAACCGTATATATCCTTAGCTAAATTTCAAATCATGAATTTTGTAATGAGTTTGAGACGAGATTTTAATAAATCATTTGCTTTACATTTACTAAAAATATATATTTTTTCCCCTTCAAAAACTCTTAATACCCTAGTCTGTATAATATTAAAAATGATACATTTCTTTTAACAGTAGCGATAAATTATCAATCGAATAAAAGAGTTTAGCCTTAAAAGCTATTTTAAACTAAATCAGCAATGTATTTTAAAAGCAGTAAAAATAATTTATTTGGTTGGTTGCTTCCTTTCTCGACAGAAATCGTTCTTTTTTGATCTCTAGCCAAACACATTGTTCGTATTTATTGTGTTTCCATGTTCATTCGTCCACTTCTCCTAATGGTTCTCCAGCTTTAGTAAAAGGAAGCGCCAATTTGTTTCCCAGTATTTTTTATTATTGTTTTTTTTTGTATTATTTTCTAAAATATTTTCTGGATTCTATTTAAATTGCATAATATATTTTTTCCTTTCAAAAATTATACTTCTTCCCCCTATCTTACATCTTTCTGTATGCAGCATTCATCTTTTAGGTAAACCTTTTTATATTCGGTTTTTTAATGTAAAATGTTGGAAACATTCTTAATCTTAAGTTATAGCAAATATGTTTACCCTTTGGCTTCGAAAATTCTAAGACCATGTTATTTTAATCGATCATTTCTTTCGTCTTTCGTTTTAATGTGTCAAAATGAAAATCTTCTAGGAAAATTCCTTTACCTCTTCACAAACTAAACACTTTCGAATCTATATGTTAATATTTAAAAAAAAAAATTCGATTAAAAATTACTTAATAAGTATTTAAGTACTATTTTAATACGATATTGATTTTTTGCAGATAAAAAAAATTTTTTTAAATATTAATTTTATCGATGAACTGCGGCTTCTTTTTTTTTATAATTCTTAATGGTTCGATAATGGCTTTAGAATTATATAAATTTGAAATAAAAATTGCCATTTGAAAGCTCTTTTAATACTCTTACATGAATGAAATGATTAAAAAATCAATTTATTTAAAAGTTATTTTTGTATTTTTGTCACCAAACTATTCTTCTCAGTGGCGCATTAATAATGATGGAAAAAATGCTCCGATATCCATCTCCTTTCTAAAATGGCTCCTGTGACAAAAGCTAGTAGAACCTCCTATAACCTACACTACAGTAGTTTAGCTGTCTATACCTGCTGTCATTTCTTATAGTATTGGTTGGCACGTATCAGACGTAGGTTGTACTTTATTGTAGTCGAAATGGTCGTTCACAACCACCCAACAGAAAACATCCAAGATTAAATTGTTTGCTGGGTGACAATAAAGATAGCATAGGTAACAATGTATTGTGTCAGAATAGCGGTTGTTTGCTGGTCTCTAAGTCAGAAACATGAAGGTCGACCTTTGTGTTTTGACGTCGTTACTCAAATAACAATATATCCTCTTATTATTGCAGATTAATCTGCTGCTCATGTTTCTTCATCCAAGTTATTTTCTTTAGAATTTGGAATATTTTTTTTTCATATTAAAGAATTTTCTCAATTTAAAAATATTTGACATTCTTTTAAGCAAATGATTTTTATAAATTTATAATAAAAAAAAAAAAATCTACTATATTCGTTTACTTATTTAAAATATAAAGTAACCGATTTTTCTTAAAGGAATGAATCATTTTATCATTAATGGAAATTATTAATTAAAGTAAAAGTAAAGTTTGTCTTAAAAATTATATTGGAAAACAAAAGAAATATTCAAAATTTTTTCCTTTGTACAAGTATATATATCTATAAAAAGTTTTATAACATCAGACGGATTTATGTTTTGAGTTTTATGGCCTTTGAAAATAAATTTCGAAATTCTAAATTTATAACAATTCCCGCCCAAGACGTTAAAAATTGCGATAAGAATAAACTATTTTTATGAATAATATTAACAAAAATATAAATGATTCAATAAACAATTATCTTTATTGATACATTACAGTTTTTACCGATACACTATTGTATTTATTTTTTCCTTTGTAGTCTTAATAAATTTTCAATCTTCTATCATTTTACTTTAATATATTTCTGCATAATTAAATATTTACACGTTAAAATAAACGTAATTTTCGTAATTACCTCTTGACAATATTTTATGACCGATTTTATCAATTTTTTTTTTTTTTTAACTACTAATATTCTTTCGAAGTGTGCGAATGAGGCACCTCTGTTTTAAAGACAGAATGCAAATTATCACCTGGATTGACCGCACTTACGGTAGAGGTAACACCAAGGTGTTTCCAGTGATGAAAGGCCATTTATCAATTCTCCTCAACAGCAAGGGAGGAAATCAGTAGAAGCACACACATCACTATGATTAATTAACGGCGCAGCCATTAGGTATTTTTTCTTTTTTCTTCTTCTTTCACCCCTAAACATGTACTACTTTCATTTTCTTTAAAACCTCGATAATATATTCAGGTCATTAATTTACCTGTTAAGTACTGTTTCCTAGGGATCAGTAATGGAAACTAAAAACCGGAGAACATTCTTTTTACTTACTTTTAAAAAACAACAGTATTTTTTGTTAGTTTATTTATTTATTTATGAAGATTTATATTTTGTTATTAATAATTGTTGTGGTGTAGAATATTTTGCCGGTATGTTAATAATCAAACATAATGGCTATGAACATTCATTTAAATATTAATAAAAAAATTTCAAGCACTAAACATTCGTCAATGTTTATTTATTTCTTGAAATTTTTCTTTAATATTTACTGCTTGAAATTTTTGATGAAAAATTTCATACCAAGTATTAATGAAAACTTTGTCATCAATGTTTCGTTCTATAATCTCAAACGCTAAAAATATATTTTAGATAGCAAGTCATCCCAAAAGTAATATCGTTTTTAGCATTAAGTTTTGAAAGAATATTAAAAATAAATCAATTATTAATTTAATTAAGTATATTTTCTCCATTTGAATCAATAACACTTCTCCAATCTTGTAAAAGCTTCATTCATGTTTAGACAAGGTGAGACATGTTTGTACAAGTACAGTATAAAAAACGATATCACTTTTGGGATGACCTGATATTTGATGTAAAATTTAAAACAATAAACTGATCCATATATCGATATAAGCATTAAATTAAAACGTGTTAAAATTACTTAAAAACATGTCTATGCACTTTAAATATTCCTTTCTTAGATTCATTAACACTTATTTCGTGTTAACTATAACCGAATTAGTTTCTTATATGCATTCTTAATTTGTACCGATTCATATGTCTATAAACAGCAATTAGTTGATTTGAATTGCGATTATCGAGAGAAAAGTATTAAGAAAATCAAATTATCTTCTTTATTCATTTAACATTCTGTTGTCGTTCAGTAATTTTAGTATTGAATTCGCTTATTTACCGCAACTTTCGAGTGTCATTGTACAAAATGAGTAAAACTAATTTAGCAGAAGGATAGAAAAAGTAAGGAATTTACCGTAAACAAGAAGATTATCAAGTACAAATTACGAATTTGTCAATTAATTGTTTCCAAATTTATAACATTTTGTAATTAGTCAAGTTATCAGTTTTGTTGATATTTAATCTGTATGTATTTTTAACGCAGGAAGTTATTTGTTTATCAAGAAATTTTGACTTTTAAAAGATGTGGTTGGGTGTGGATTTAACGGTTACAGTAAAACTTCGATCTAACGTTCGTCGATCTAACGTTTTCCTCGATCTAACATTCTTTTTCTCC
>WUQG02326368.1:0-18885 GCA_011317285.2 Androctonus mauritanicus | reverse complement strand
AATTAATAATTCAATTGTCAATCGCATCAATTCCTTATTCAGAAGTAAATTGCATCAATTTTTGATTCAGTTGTCAATCGATCTATTCCTGATCCAGTTTTCAATTGCATCAATTCGTGATTCAGTTGTCAGTTGCATCAATTTTTGATTCAGTTGTCAATCGATCTATTCCTGATCCAGTTTTCAATTGCATTAATTTTTGATTCAATTGTCCATCGATCTATTCCTGATTCAGTTTTCAATTGCATCAATTCCTGATTCAGTTGTCAATTGCATCAATTAATAATTCAATTGTCAATCGCATCAATTCCTTATTCAGAAGTAAATTGCATCAATTTTTGATTCAGTTGTCAACCGATCTATTCCTGATGCAGTTTTCAATTGCATCAACTCCTGATTCAGTTGTCAATCGATCTATTCCCGATTCAGTTGTCAATTGCATCAAGTTTTGATTCAATTGCCAATTACATCAATTTCTGATTCAATTATCAATCGCATCAATTCCTTATTCAAACACCAATCCACCATTTTCTGGTACAAATGCTAATTATTATTTTTTTTTTAATATTCACATGAGTTTTTTTTTGTTGATGAAATATATAGCTCTGTTAATTAACAAATTACATCTAATGATTTTTTATAATTAATAAAATGATTTTAATTATCATTTCTTTATTATTAAAATTTTATCTATATATAGAAGGCAATTTTAAATGAATACATATTATTATTCAGTATAATAACATTTCAAAAAAAAAAATAATAAAAAATCTGCAATTAAAATATGTCATTTAATATTCTTCATAATAAGTTTTGTCTTATTTTTTTAACAAAGTAAAAAATAAGACAAAACTTTTAGTTTCATTGATGTATACATTAAGAGCTCTTCCTTTATTTTGTATTATTTTTCTGAATAAATAGAATTTTATTGAAGAAAATATTAAAACGTTATAACGATAATATCTAAATATTATTTTTTATTACTTTTAAGGTAAATTCTATTTAAAAATATACAAAAACGGTTACTTAAATTTCAATTATAATCATTATTTTTTAACCAAATTATACTGGGTATTTCTACTGTCAAACATAACCGTTGTTATTGATTTGCGATTAGATAGAATTTTTTAATGTTCATCGCTTAGTGTTTTTACTAAGTCTATCAAATATATATCGTCATAATGGCATTAAATCTGTGTTATCTCCCATATTAGTCACATAACTTTACATTTTTTTATTTTTATTTTATTTTCCTAAAGATTTTCTAATTTTTCCAATAATAATAATAATAATGTAGATCGTAAAACTAAATGAAATTCGTGTTCACTTTACAGTACCATACGGTATAATTTTAAATTTACAAATTATATATAAATACATAGAACATATAATTATATACAAAACTGTAAGTAGAGTTATTAAAATTTATTATTGTTTGTTTAACTGTAAACACTAATTCTTAAATATTAGCGTAAGGTAACTCGGGGAAGGTGAGAGTTTTGTGATATTTCGTTCACACGCCAACAGAAGGCCTGCAAGTCTAGCTTTGAGGCATCTAGTGTAAAGGCTGCTGTTGCGAATATTCTGTATTATATCCAATTTAATCGATGAAATATCACAAAACTCTCATCTTTCGCCCACTCTTGTCTTCCTCCGAGTTACATTAATATAAAAATAGTTACAATGATACCTCGACTTACGAACCGCTCTATATACGGACTTTTTTCATATCCCATTTTGGCTTCTAGATACGAATTTATTCTCGAGATACGAATCGTGTTGCTCACTAATATTATATTTGTAGAATATTTTCTATAACTTTCGTATAAAAATATCTCGATTATTTTTTGAAATATGCGTATATAACTGTTAAAAGTGATAAACACCCCTTATTCTCGATAATATTTAAGATCTACATAATAATTACTAATTATATCGAATTCTTTGTTAACTAATTTTTAACTGGCTACGCGAGTTAAAGCCTAAGAGACAAAAAGTGACAACAGATCGAAAACCCAACTACAAAAGCAGTCACAAGAAAATTGATTTTACTTTAATAGAAAATGATTTTTATGCAAAGCGTGTAAAAACCAAAGATTTCGAAATTAAAAATAATAATTGTATACAAATGAATATTTTTTTTTTTTATTGTTTTCAAAATTGGTAAATCTGGGAACGGATTAATTGGTTTTCCATAAGATAAAATGGAAAACTGGGTTTCGAGATACGAACTTTTCGAGTTACGAATCGCTGACAGGAACGAATTAAGTTCGTAAGTAGAGATACCACTGTATTTATTTGTTAAATTGGTGGAATATTTAAAAAAAATAGTAAAAAATATTTTATTTCTTTTATTCTGCAATATAAACGATTCAATGATCTTAAACTGCATTGAATTTTCTTTTGTAAGAGTATATGATATTTTTTTACTGAGCATTCTTTGATTGTTTTGTCAACCTCATCTAAACTCTTTCTTCTATTCAATACAATAATTACTATTGAAACTTAATGATATGTAACTTACTGAGTAAATATGTATCATGGTCTTACTTGTTAGTCTTTTATAAGCCCATATTGTTTTGTAAAGCATTGATAATAAAGTCTGTAACTTGATACGGGAAATCCATTATACGCCATACCATCATCAAGTTCCAAAATGTTATTACTGTATAAAGAAAAAGAATTTAAGTAAAAAATATATTTTTTCAATCAAATTACTTGTTTTCATAAAATTTTAACGATTTAAAAAGAAAAAAAAAAAAACATAAATGAACACTTATCATCTTCATATTTCTAATAGTTTTTATTCGACATTTTATATATATTTACTGCATGCGCTGTAACTTTATACTTTTAACTTTTCAACATCTAGTAAGTTCTAGGTAATATCTGCAAAGAAAAATACTTTAAGCATCTGAAATTATAAATTTTTATCAATTCAAACTTAAATCTTTGTTAAAACAAAAATTGCATTAAAAAAATTACATAAAAAAGCGTAGAAAAATCGCAAGATTGCATTTCATAAATTGCATAGAAAGCGTAGAAAAATTCGCATAGAAACAATTGCATTTGGAAAATTGCATTAAAAGCTTAGAAAAATTGCAAGATTGCATTTCATAAATTGCATGGAAAGAACGGAAAAATTGAAAAATTGCATAGAAGGCCTAGAAAAATTACTAAATTGCATAGAAAAATTTCATTTCATAAATTCCATAGAAAGCATAGAAATTTGCAAAATTGCATAGAAAGAAATACGATTATGATTATTTTTTATAGAGATTTTACGAATTTAAATATTTTATTCCATTATAATGACCAGATTAAAAAAAAAAAAAAATTGCAGTTAAATTCGTAATTCTTAATTATTTTATAATGTATGAAGATTATAATATTTATTGACTAAATTTTTCGTAAAATAAATTAAGAGAAATATTTTCACAAGAATATATTATGTCTTCGAGTTTTATAAATAAACATATTTATATTATAGTGAAGTTTAAAGTGTGCATTCGTGAATACATATAAAAAATTATAAAGCAATTTATGTTTATACTTTTAATAAATCTTCTCTATGTTTATAAAATGCTTGTAGATTATAATGATACATGTAAATAAAGTTTAGGTAAGAATATTTTAAATGCAACCATCGGGATCATATACAAGTATTTTATAAACATGCAGATGTTTTATTTTTGTTGTTGTGTAATGTCTCGTATTATTCTAACAATAGAAAATTCAATTAATGTTTACAGTATGATTTTTTCAACAATATCTACTCATCCAGTGGAGGACCTACACCTATCGAGGCCCGGGGAGGAAGTCTCCCTGGGGGCTCCTAATTGGAATGATCACCAAAATGTCAACACAAGTATATAATTAGCATTTATATATTCTAACATAAACTTTTAAACATAAACACTGCACATTTATAGGAATCATCCTCCCAGAATAATTAAAGTCTGTTTTTTATATTCCTACATATAGGTACATATACTTAAAACTTAAGGTTCTTCGGAGGCCCTCCGATCAAAGACCTGGGGCGGTCCGCCCCCCGCCCCTTGGTATGCCACTGATCGTCACTAATCACTAAAATTACGCAAACATATTACTTTAAAAATAATAAACTAAACTTTTCTGAAGAAAGAATCTGAAACTGTTTTCCAAAACTCTAATTTGAACTCTAAATCTTAACAAATAATATTTATCTTTCCTTGCCAACATTTAAATTACAACAACTTCGCTTTGCCAACTTTTTTCTTTTTCAAACATAAAAGAAATTTTAATTTAAAGATCAGCTAAACAACATAAAAAAAAAATAACAAATACTCAACATTGGTTTGATTTTTAATGTTTTTCATTAGGGGAAAAAAAAGGAAAGAAAAAAAAAAACTCATTGCTGTATTTTTCGGAAATTTAATGGTCGTAATTATGTACTTTAAAATTTTAAAAAAATGCCTGTATATTCGAATTTAACATCTGTTTTAAAATATAAAAAAATTAAACATCTATGTCTTCGATTAAAAATTCAGAATTTTGAGTTATCGTTAACAAATTTAGATGCTCACACAAATATATTTCACTCAGAGTGGAAGCATTTTTGTTTTCTATTTCTTTCACACAGCATCTCTCTTTTCTAATATCAGTATTATGTAATCAGCTCTTTCTGATTCTCTCCTCGATTCTCCATCACAGAAAGATGTAATAATCCAAGTTTATTCCAAAATAAATATGCAAACATGTCCCTGGCCAAATTTTTACATATATGGTAGCAAGTACTACCGTCTATATGTTGTATACACCCAGTGGAAGGGCAATGGACTTCTGATCAGGGAGAGCCTCCGAAGAATCTTAAGTTTTAAGTATATGTAGGAATATAAAAAAGGGACTTTGTATTCTGGGAGGATGATTACGTATAAATGTACCGTGTTCATGTTTAGAAGTTTATGTCAGAAGCGCTGATACTATAATTTTATAAGATATGAGCAGTTTTCCACCCGTCTAGCTATATACCCGCCCTTATGCGAGCTCGGGTGATAGATACTGCTCTATGTGCAGAAAGTAACTATTTAATTTTGATTAAATAAATGTTAATTATATAATTGTGTTGACATTTTGTATGGTGATCATTCCAATTAGGGGCCTCAGGGATACTTCCCTCATGAGCCTCGATAGCTATAAGTCAGCCACTGTACACACCATCAAAACCTATAAGACGAAAGTGTTTCTTTATAACAATAAGTTTTTTTTTCAGTTCGTAGCTAAAATATTCTTGATTTCGTAGATATTCTTTATAATTTTCTTCGATTTTTTGGCTTTTATCGTTCCAGAGATTTTAAGAAGAAAATCGTATTCGATCCTGAAGAATTAATCGTGACCTAAATTAAATAATCTTTCTCTCTTAACTTCCTAAAGAATCGATATTTAAATTAATCAAGTAAACATCGGTAAAATAATTTTAAAACAATTTAAACTCGTTAAAATAATTTTACTGCATAGTATTCTTAATTGTGTTATATCTATCAATACAAAGCATTATTTTCTTTTTATTCGCCAAACTATTTATATAAAATTTTTATCGATTGCAAAATAATAATAATCGCAATTAAAATATATTGATGAACATAGAAATTTGCAAAGAATTAAACTTTTTTTTATAAAAATTATCCGCATGATGAGAATGTTAACAACTGAAAAATCTTGAATAGATAAATAAGGTACTTGGGGAAGACAAGAGTGGGGGAAAGATGAGAGTTTTGTGATTGGGAGAAGATTGAGTTTGAGAAAAAGAAAATTGAGTTGGTCATCATCTTCTTCAATTCAGGATATTATTGTAGGCAATAGTGATGGTGACCATGTTGAATATCAGGATTTTTGTGTTGAGTGTAAGGGGTATTATTACGATAAGAAGAGACCAAAATGTGACTAGATTGAATGCATTAAATGCAAGAAATGGCTGCATGAAATTTGTAGTCAAGACAATTCCACTTGCAAAAAATCCTAGGGAATAGTGTGCATTCCTCCATTCTTTTTGTTCTTTTGCATTGCAAAGTCACATTCTGTAAGTGTCATATACATATAAAATGGTCTTTGAAATGTATTTTTCTTTGTTCTTGTAAACCTCATGTGTTGTGCCATGTTTCCCAAATGGTGGGGAAAGATGTCAGTTTTGTTTCATTTAATTTAATTGTCCTTTTTACCTTTACACGTTCAAAAAAATAATTTTTTATTTTCCCATTTAGCAATTAAATAAGCAAGATACGTATTGATTTAATTTATATATTTTCTTCCACTCCATATGTTCACGAAAAGTTATTGTTAACCGTGCCATCTTCCCCCGAGTTACCTTATATATCTCATTTGCGAATATTTATATTTTTATATAAATTTTGGCTAATTTAATTTGTTTTATTATTGAATTTTATATAACCAATTTTATCTTTATATACATATTATAATTTTTATTATAATCAAATAAATTTTTATGCAAAAAAAATTTTTTAAAGGTGTGTTTTATGCAAAGAATACTACTTTAAAAATTTCTGTTTGAATAATTTTCCTTTTTTTTAACTTCGAAGTGACTGATATTTAAATTAATTAAATTAAACATCATTAAATTAATTATTAAAAAACATTCTAATGGATTAAATAGTATTTTGTATTGAATTAACAATATTATTTTATGCAGTACTTCGTATGAATTACAAGAGTAATAAGAAACTTCATTACTGATTTTTATGCAATTTTTTAACTTGAATTTATGTTCAATAACAGTTATTTAGACTTTATTCGTTAAAAATTTTCGAAAAATAGATTTTCAAAAATAATTGAAATTTCGAACAACAGATGGCACTACATATCTCGATGACATCTATGATGATCTATGTAATCTAATCTAATGACATAAAATTTATTATGTATATTCTATCTCAGTTTATAACTTCAGAATGAAAATTTCCATAATTTTAAAGCTTAGTATATGATTTTGTAACTTCCCTATAAAGATTTTGGATTAGTATCATCTTTATGACTAATTGAACAAATAATTTGAAAAAATTTTTCAACTTTAAAAACCACTAGGTGCCACTAGATGGTAGTAGGTGTACATAAAGGGGCAAAATAAAATTTTCCTGTATCACAGTTATAAAGTTGTGTGTAATATTTTTTAAAAATTTTATAATAATTTTAGAAAAAAATATAAAATCCATATAGGCCTATAATGAATAAGTGCGTTTACCACTTTAATGAATAACTGTGTCGAGAAGCGCCTGATTCCCTGGAGATTATTTGGTAAAATATAAGATTTTTATAACTTTTTTGATTAAATCAAACTTAAAGTATGTAAACATAAAGTAGAATTGAACTTTTATGTGCAATCCTACTTTTAATCCAATTCCTAAGCAAGCAATTTTAGTAATAACTGATCGCTTATTTTACGAGCATGTCTTTTATTTTGATATGTTTAAAGATATAGGATTAAGACGTATGTCATCAAAATCCTCTTTGATGGCATAATCTTTATGTTGAACCTAATATAATCTATAAGGTAGCTCGGGGAAAGATGGCACTGTTAACAATAACTTTATTTTATCATGAAAATGTGGAATGGGAAAAAATATGTAAATTATATCAATATATATATCTCGCTTATTTAGATTATTAACCAGGAAAATAAAAAATGATTTTTTTGAATGTGTAAAGGTAAAAAGGACAATTGAATTAAATGAAACAAAACTGATATCTTTCCCTCCATTTGGGGAAGATGTCAGTTACCATGGGTGGAAAATGGTACAACACATGAGGTTTACAAGAGCGGAGAAAAACACATTTAAAAGAACATTTTATATATATATGACGCTTATAAAATGTGACTTTGCAATCAAAAGAAAAAAAAAATTGGAAGAAAGCACACTATTCCCTAGCAATTTTTGCAAGTGGAATTGTCTTTATTACAAATTTCGTGCAGCCATTTCTTGCATTTAATGCATTCAATCCAGTCCCATTTTGATCCCTTCTTATCATAATAATACTTCTTACACTCAACACAAAAATCCTAATATTCAACATGGTCGCCATCACTACTGCCTACCACAATATCCTAAATTGAAGAGGATGATGACGATGATGATGGCGAACTCAATTTTCTTTTTCTGTTGGTTCCTTTTTCCTTTTGGATCTCTCATCCTCCTTCCACTCTCGACTTCCCCCCAGTTACCTTATCAGTTTCATAGTTATTATAGTGAAACCTTAACAAACTTGAACTGTTTGTCATTTTTTAAAAACTGAATGCAAATGTTCACGTTTGCTAAGTTTTAAATTGTTAGTTAACTATAATATACGACATTCAATTTAGGAAATATTTCTTTTTCCTAACCACTCTTTTGAATTTTAAAAAGTAGTCCAAAAATTATTACGAGAAAACTTTTGAAGTTTGAATATCCGCCATTTTTAAATGGTTGAAGATAAACAAGATAGTTAATTCATGTCTTATCAAGATTATCTTCAATTGCTGATTATTCAGCTAAATTTTATAAAAAAAATGCAATAATTAAGTTCAGCATTTATGAAGAGAATTCTAAAAAAATGAATGTCAGCCATCTTTAAACGTTTCAACCTAAGATTTAAGGTGGTATGGTGGTTATCTCTTATAGCAAAACCTCATTATCGAGTTTTATAAAAATTTACTGATTACTTTAAAAGTTATTAATGAACTTCTCTTCAGAAGTAGAATAAATATGCTGCATATATTGTGAATTGATTCTTTAAAAGTGCATGAAGTGGATCTCATTTATCGTATGATTCTATGCTATATTTTTATTTTAATCTGATTAGTTTATCAGTTGTTAAGGTTACTTACAACAGAAATACAATAAATTATCATCATATAAATTATAATTAATTAGTAAAATATCAATGATTTTCAAACAGTTAACTAGAAATACTTAGCAAATTTCATAGTTATTGAAAAATCTAAATTAAAATTACAGTTATTTTGACTGGGGGTAACACTTAAAATAACTTTAATAAAAATCATTATATTCTCTATATTTTATCCATTACTCATGGAAAATCTTAAGAATAATCATGGAAATGCTTCAATTTATTCATAATTATGGATAAATTGAAGAAAAAATAATAAGAAATTTATTTATTTTTCAATAATGCAAACAGCTTAATCTAGATATGCATATATCATAATAATAATAATAATTTATAGTGAGCAAATATTTAATTTCTATATATAATTCAATGATTACTCATTATAAGTATTTCTATTAATAATGTAGACTTGCGTTACTTTGACTTAAATCAATAAAAGAAAAATAAAAAGTTTGTTTTCAGAATTAAATATTTAATCTGGTATTATACTTTATATTTTTACATATTTAATTACATTAAATACAGTAAATATTTAACAGACATTTTTAAATGCAGTTTGATATAAAAAAAAAGTTATTTAAAACAACAATAAATTCTGTTAAAGTTAATAGAGGATGGTGCTTTACTTTTGTTAGATCTTCCTCTTTCTGAATCAGAAATAAAACTTTTCTCTGTTCCTGTCTGCAGCCATCCAATCTCGAACAAATGTAATTCTGTACAAAGTCATCCTATATATTTATCCAGGGTGTCTCCTGTCATGTGGTTCATGCTTCTTTGTTCCCAAATGGTTTCTTCTGTCTCTAATGAGATCAGGTTCAGTTTGAAGAAAACTCTCTCAAAATCTTCAGTTATTATTTTATTTTTTATTATTTTTTACAATGTACACAATTTCTTACTTAAAAAAAATAAATAAATAAACTTATTTGTTTAGGAATATAATTATGTTCTCTTGTTAAAATTACTCTAACGAATGACTAGTTAACTAATAATTTAAAGTTCGAAAAATAATTGTTAAAATACTTTCTTTACTTAAACAAATTAACAGAATAACAAATTTCCTTATATCCATTTGGTAGCATTATCATTCGCTGTTGAAATGCTCCTTCAGGGACTCATACATGAGAAGATTTAAAGATCATTCTGATGTTTGGCTAATCGCGAGTATCTTCTGTAATGACAACAGACTAAGAACAGTGATCTTTCATGTATATGCACATGAAAGTTTTTTTTGTTTTCACATTAAAGATAAAAGTTTTAATTCGGAAAATAACATTAATGTCTGTCCACAACTCTTTAAGTGGTTGGCTCTTATATTTGTATGAAGAGAAAAATTAAGCATTTCTTCGAGAATTCCAGTATTTAACTATCAGCAATCCAACTTTTTGAACATAGATTGAGCGGGAGAGAGAGTGAGGAGGAGGAGGAAGAGAAAGAAAATTCAGCCAGAGGTTATTTGAAAATAAACTTAAAAGTAGAGAAAGTGATAGGTTGTTTTACCTTCTTCTTATCATCTATAGGATCAGTAGAAGAAGAAAAAAGAAAAGGAAAAAAAAATCGCTTTGTTTTCTGGAACCAAGCCAAATCCCCACCTTGCAGCGTTGTACAAGTTGTTCAGCCAATTTCACGCATTCTGCCTTTTGTTCAGATGTCAATAGTTTGGACACATAACAACGGGCTAGTACTGAAAGTGGTCATACGGATTCAACCAATGACGATTTTCCTAAGGTCCACTTGTTTTAATCTCTCGTCCAAGTTTTTTCCCGTATGAGACATTTATCCTTTATGACTCCTTATTACACTTCTCCAAAAATATGTTTGCAAAGTGGTCTTTTTTTTTCTACCTCAACACAACTAATATGAAAGGGTGAAAACGAAGGGGGTACAAAAAAAAACTATTTATATATAGTACAACATAGAAAAATTCCTGGAGCACTTTAAAGTAGCAATATCAAAACAAGATAATGAAATTTGTGATAAAGGATGCTATGGTTAAACGAAAGTGCACACTTCTCGAAACGAATTAAAGTTGATGTGATTTTAAAATATCGTGAAGAAGTTGGTATATTTGTTGTTTTTCTTTCCTTTTTTATACTTTTTATATTCTAAGAGTATCGAGTTAAAAAATGCCAATTTTTACCATCATTTCTGAGAGATTTTTAACAGAATTTAATAGATTAAAATGCTTCAGTAAACTCATCCTTTACTTGAGTTTGAGGATTATAATATATTATCATATTATTATGCTAAAAGCTTGCAAAATCTCTCACGAGATGGTGGCACTTTCTAAAAAGATATCAAAAATTGCAATAAATACTAAAAACAAAATCTCAAAATCGTTATGATTAATTTTAATCGATTTAATCGCCAATTATTTATTCAGAAATTGGTTAGCATTAAAAAAAAATAAGATTGCAATTCTATCTTAACAGAAAATTTTGTTGTAATCCGTTTAAAAATAATAATTTTTTCCGAATATTTTTAAAAGATGAAGAAACGTAGAGGAAATAATTAAAAAAATTCTAACTTTTTATGCATTTATTTCACATCTGCCATATTAAAAATTTGATATTAAATATGCGGTAAAGTTTTTGTTAACTTTTCTGAATTTTATACGCGATTTTAGATTTCTTTTATCCTGTACTGCCTGAAAATTCGTTTAAAAAAAAGCTGAAACTTAATATACTATAGAGGAAACAGCTTATATATATGAAATCGTAAATCTTTATACATCATGTTGTGGCATATTCAAAGTGACATAAGTCAATCAGAAAATATATCTGAAAAAAAAAAAATTATTCCGCCGTAACATATATTTGTAACATATTTTTTTTTAATGTTTGTACGAATATTTAACTTTTTTTGAAACGTAAAAAAAAAAAATTATATTTAAAAATCGCATTGTGTGATCGCGTCGCGTCGCCCTTCGTCGCATTTAAGACTATGTATCGCGCTTCGACGCATGGTTTTAAATGCTTTGCATTATAACGAACTTGAGGGTTAAAATCATTCATAAATTACTCGTACCTCTTAAGAAAACGAATTATTTTTGATCACTTTAACTATTTTATACAAATAAAACAATACAAAATGTCAAAATTAATATAAAACAAAAGTATTTATAAAATTTGCGCGCTTCCTGGCTGCTTTAACTGATGCTGTAATATTTTTTTTTTTATAATCTATTGTAAAAATGTTAAGGCAAAACTTTCTAGATAATTTTATAATAAATATATTTTTACACTTATTAATTAATTTAAAAAAAAATTATATTTAAAAATTGCGTTGTGTCATCGCGTCGCATCGCGCTCCATCGCATGGCCTTAAGTGCCTTGCATTATAACGAACTTGAAGGTCAAAATCATTAATAAATTACTCATTGGGCTTAAGAAAACGAATTATTTTTGAGCACTTTAACGCTTTTATACAAATAAAACAATATAAAATGTCAAAATTAATATAAAACAATAATATTTATAAAATTTTCGAGCTTCCTCGCTTCTTGAACTGATGCTTTAATAAATTTTTTTATAATTTACTGTAAAATGTTAAGGCAAAACTTTCTAGATAATTTTATACCAAATATATTTTTACACTTATCTTAATAGAAGTTTTTTTTACGAATTTTACGTTTATAAAAAAAAATAAATAAATAATTTACTAAAGAATGTCTGCGAATAAATAATTAATATAAAAATATAATGTAATAAATAATAATAATAAAAGTTATTATAAATAATAAAAATTCTGTTATAAAAGTTTATTTACGAATTAAATTTTTATTTTTTTATTTTTTGAATTTTTATACTTAAATTTTTAAATTCAATTATTTATAGCCAAATCAAAATCAATATAAAAAAAGTTATAAATAATTTTTATATCTTATTTAAAATTTAATGAAGATTTTTATGTTACGTATTTATTTATAAATTATTAAATTTGATGAATAACATCGAAAAAATGGTAAGATTGCGTAGATTGCAAAGCCCGAAAAAATGGTAGCAATTGTTGGGGAGTCGAGCTATGCAAAATACCCTTAATGAATTAGGGGTCAAAGGTTAAAGATTAACGAGATATAGTGACTGAAAATTTCACAGTGCACATGGTTTGATACTGTGCTTCGCTTCGCTACAGTGTGGAGCGCGACGCGTCGGTTCCCGTGCTTTGCTACCTAGACACGTGTATATCACATTAACCTTTTTCTTTGACTCCTACTTTATTTAGGGATATTTTGTATGTCTTGACCCCCCCATTGATCGATACCATTTTTTCCCGGGCTTTTCAATATATGCAATCTTACCGAAAAAATAATAATAATGATGATTTCGGGCATTTACATGCAAATTTTCTGAAAATTTTTAAATTTTTCGAGTAAATATTTAAAAACTTCACTTTCAGATCGCAAATTTCGATATTAGGAAGTAAGTAAACATAAACGGAATTGCTTTCTTATAAAGTAAGAAAAAAGAGAAAAAAGGAAACCTGCAATAAGCAATTTTTAAGCGTTATACAAGAGTTAAGTCTTGTCTACTACTATAGCAAATTGATCCAGATTGAATTGTAAATAAACTATCAATGCCAAACAGAAAATTCCGAACGGAAAATTCAAAAAAAAAAAAAAAAAATGGAAAAATAATATTAAGTTTTGATATTTTTCGGCAAATATTCTGTATTTTTCTACGGAAAAATAAATAAATAATAATTTTCCGAATGTTATCTTCGCTTTATATACGGAGATAAGTTCTTAAAGTGTCCTTCTTTGTTTTTGCTGGAAAAAAAAACAATAAATTTAATTCATGCGAAAGAATAAAGGTAGAAGAGTTAATCAGGTAACAATTTAAATAATTTAGAAATTAGCATAATTTTACGCAATTGTTTGAAACAAATTCTTGTTTAATGTAATCAAACAAGTCGGAAACAACAGGATAGTTTGGTATTAAATGATAGTTCGGTTGTCATTAAGAGAAACATGGCAATAGTTACAGGTCACTTGCTTGAAACAACAAACACCTTCAAGCTAGTAACTCCTACTTACAACCCCTATAAGGAATTAAAGTTGTGCACGGGTTGAATCGGACAAGTACAAGATGGAACAAGAAGGGTAGCTTAATACCTTCCCGCTGGTGTCTCATTAGGTCTTAATGCCATCCTCTTTAGCCGCAGCACACGCTAATCTAAGCATCAATAGTCAATGGCTGTTAGGCAACTATACTTATTGAAGAAGACTTAGTTGTTGGGTGGATTATTTATACAGAGTTGACACACATTATCGCCCAAGCAATTACTAGGAGAAGGTGTGCCTTTACTTCTATTAGCCGGACACTTGCCATAAGCGTGGGTTTTAATGTGATTAGACAGAAGAGTTTGTTTGCTTCGTATCGTAAATTATAGAAGTATTTTACTACCCAACTACAACTCGCGACACCGAGCAAGTCGTAAAAAAAGTGTGAAGAAAAAAATATATATATACATAAAGTGCGACAAGAGAGAAAGATATATATTTATATATTAGAAAACTTTCGTTTGTTATTAACAAACTTAGATAAATGTTGTAAAATTTGAATCAACTGATTAATAATCAGCAATTTAAATTAAGGATGCTAACTGAGTAAACATTCTTCTGTTTAATTTTCTTATATCCCACAAGATGAAGACATAACGTATTGATCCACCTCGACTGGTATTCGGATTGTCTCTAGAGATATCAAAGAGGAAATGAAGTTTACATACATAAATCGAACATTAATTGTTGGAAACTGTAAAGAGTTGCATTTACACTGTTTGCAGAATTAATTTATTTTTTCTAAGATGATTTTTTTTTGGTAGCGTGAATTTCTCAAAGCGAAACTGTTCATAATTTAATCTTATAGGATGCTCAATCACATTTTTACTTGCATGTTAGAGTAAGGATTACTTTTTTTACACTTAAATTGCGTAAAAATATAATTTTATATAGAATTAAAAGGTAATTTAATACGGGTAGATGAACAGTTATCAAGAACTGAAACATGTCCACATAAAAATGATCCTTTAATGGTTACTGTATATTAGACAGAATCGTTTCTGAAATATTCAGTAGCAAAGCAACACTCGAGTTGAAATTTTAAGATGCACTAAAAATTTCTACAGTGATATTATTTATTAAGTTCATGAATTCCTAGGTTCAAATAAGAGTATAGAGTTAGCTCCCGTTTAACCTTTAAATGTTAAAATAAAGTACTTTATTAGATTGCTTAAACATTCGTCCCTTGTTTAATAGTCACTCTATCCCATTCCGGCCATTCTGCTAAATTCTACTTTATGACTGTTTGCTCGAGTTAGCTGTAAGACCACGTGGTTACGACTTAAATAACTGTCAGTATATTTTACAAACTCTCATTACAGAGGAAATAACTATACATCACTTTACAACATAGCAAACTGTAGTCGTTTTAAATTTATTCTTCTATGGTCGAAACCATATTTAAAAGACATACGACATTCATTGTGTAACTTGATTTACTATGAAGTGCAATATTTTTTCTATAATTGATATCCATTTATAAGAGCTCATAAAGAGCGCTTATACGGCTAACGTCTCTATTAAGAGTTATTCTTGAGGATTTATTGAAGTGCACTTACACTATAGTTCATTCATAGTATATAGCTCATTAATGTTAGTTGTTGGATAAAAATATGCTCTACGGAAAATGGATAATATTCATTAAGAGTGGCATACGTTTAACTGTTAAGTGAAGTAATAAGCTATTTGTTTCCATGCAAACAGCTTTCCCGTTGACACAGTAATGCCCAAATCATTGAAGAATGGCCATTTTCTTTAAAACTTATCTATACAAAGCTCATGAAAGGGCGTTGTTCCTAGAATGGATGCAACGAACTGGAGTGTCATTTAAAGTGTTGAAGGCTGTTCTCGTGGGAAAACCATGAACATGGATAAATTACGGTGAATAATCTATATATTTTTATCTTTCGGTTAAATGGTTAGGTAATTAAGAACTTCAAAGGTACGAAACGAAAGATGTTATAAAAGATACGGTAATCTGTAAAGAAATCTGATCTTCTAATTATAAAACTGTTTGAATTATAAATTAGGCAAGTTAATGCCTCTCGAAGTTTTTCTGATATCTGGCATGACGAAGGAAGTAAACGCATGATTCTAAACCTCTTGGAAATCGGAAAAATTAATAAACTCGACCATCGTATGCAATCAATCATACTTGATAAATATATCTCTACAACAATAGATGTTCGTATTTCGTGATCACTTGAGCTTCCGTTTGTTGTAGGTCAGTATATGCAAATTTTTTTTCCCCCATATACGAGCCATTTCGTGATTGTCCTAATTGAACTCGAGTGATTTAAAACAGGAGGAAAAGCATTTCTGCTTATTGCTTTAATGCAGGACATCACTCCGAGAAGTTTATATTAATTTATGCGCATTGTGGGAACTGATATTTACAATATATCACCGAAGACAAAAAGAAGAAAAAAATGTATAAAAGTAATTTTTCGACTTAGCATAGCAGTAGCAAAGTAGGTTAGTTTTTGAAATTACGCTAAGTGCCAAGTTACCGTTAAGAAAGTGAATCGATTGTAACGTATCTGTAAAAAGAATTGAACATCTCCCCGGTTAGCAATAATTTTCTGCAACGACATAAAAGTCGTAACACGGAGCTGTACTTTAATCAAACAACGTTTCGGAAAAATTAAAAAGAAACGAAAGCCGTTAAGTTCCTAACTAGTCGTAAAATACAGTCTCTGACTTGTACGTAAGGTTTTACTCTAAATTTTACCATCATTAAGCTTAGTGAACACACACACACACACACATTGCACCACCTAATCAATTATTTCTCATATACATAAACCGAAAATATAATAAATAAATAAATAAACGGTTTCAAAAAATAATATATATATATATAAGTTATATGTGTGTTTTTGTTTCATTGCCACGCTTTTTGTTCTGCTATGTTAGACTTAATGCAAATATTATCGACTTGTACAGTAATGAACCCCACCTCGGGCGCACACGTGACGTAATTTATGAGCAACACTCGACTTTTGTACGTGTTTTGCGATCCTGATCGGTGCCAATAATTGAAATAAGATCATAAAAATGATTAATGTTATCTAATATATTCGATAATTAATTAGATAAAAACTCCCAACAAATATGGAAAATTATAACTCTTGTTCGATTTTTTACTAATATGTTATCGTCGAACAAAGTCTCGTATTTATTCTATACAATGTATGGATTTTTTAAGGTAAAATTTCATTCTACCTGCTCGCATTGAAAGAAAACTGTATTATAAATTGAAATTTCTGCGTTACTATTTAAATTTGTTTTTTTTTCCATTCTACTGTACAGTTTAAGTACACATTCAAGCATCAATCTGTAGAAGAATTTGCTCTCGATACCATTACTAACATGCATAAAGCAGGTAAATTACAATCATACTAATTTGGATAAAAATTTTGATATAAACATTGTTTTATTTTAACTGAATATTTAATAAAAAAATTATCTTGATAAATAAGTAGAAAAAAATATTGAAGAATAATTTTTTTATTTTTCAACAATGAAATTGCATTATATAGCCTGAAATTTGATTTAAAAAATTGAATTTTTTATGCAAGATGTTGCATGCATTGAATTTTTTATTTCTTCTTCTTCTTCTTCTTGTTCGCTGTTTCAATACAAGGTATAGGTATGTTTGTTTTTATTTTTAGGAGCAAATATTTCTTAAGTCTTACTTTTTTTTACATATTTTTAAACTTAAATAAAGCAAAAAACATCTGCATAAAAAGTTATACAGTTTAAAGATAATAGTGCAAAGTTTCCGTAAAAATAATAAAAATCTAAATTTTCGTATATTACATCCTGAAATTTAATTTTAACAATATATATATATATATATATATATGCAATTTTTGCGGGACGAAAAAAGAAGAAGAAAGAAAGAGAGAGAGAATTATATATAATAAATATGAAATGCAAATACTCATATATATAGGTATATATGGGGCAAAAATCGCAAAACGTGGAGCGGTGGTCGCGAGAGAGCATTGCTTGAGATGCGCTTTACCTACTTCAAGGGCTTGTAAAAAAAAGGGAAAAAAAAAATTGCGGAGAGAAGAAGTTAAGTAAGTACGCGGTCGATGTATGATGTGATGACGACGAGAAACATGAAAAAGAGAAACGAAATTTTGAGTGATTCTCGACGCGAACTTTGATGTGGCTTTTTTCGGAAAAAGTTTTCGCGTCGCGGCTCGAAATTTTAACGACGGTTTTTGCGATTTCTCGTTTTGCACTTTGGGATTTTGCGAATTTTTGAGAGAGAGAGAGAGAGTAATGACTGTTTCTGAGGATGTAATGTGTCGCGAGGATTTTTGGTTGATGGGATTTGAAATGGGGATAGAGGAGGAGATTTGTAATTAGTTTTGACGTTTTGGAATTGATGGAGATTTTTGGGAATTTGAGGGAAGGGGAGTTTTGAAATTGACAGGTAAGAGGGATTTTAGACACTTGGGGATGGCATTTATTTATTCGAGGGCAGCTCTAGTATGAGTGTAGACTACATTTTTGTTTTGGCTGGTGATGATTGCTAAATTGAAGTTCAATTTTCTAAACTTTCATTGGTTTCAAAGATGGAAAATTGTTCCAAAAACCTTAATTTGAACATTTTTTTCCAAAATTGGGCTTTTTGAAATTTTGCTTGTTTACTGTAGGTGTTTCATTCCTAAAATGAGATAAAATAAGATTGATGTCAAAAATATCACAGTGGAAAAAGTAATCTTGAACTTTTTGTATGTTCCTTTTGTAATTTTACAGTAATAATGACTGTTTGGTATGTTTTAACAGTCTATTTGATCATAAAATCTTCATTAATAACTTTTCATATCAAAAAGGGTTAACTTGCCACATGATCGAATTTTAGAAACATATACTTGCCAATTTCTAAACAAAACCACTAGTAAAAGAATCTTGATTTCAAAACAGACACC